>JAGFZM010001146.1:132809-143559 GCA_017657215.1 Limnothrissa miodon
AGAGAGAGAGAGAGAGAGAGAGAGAGAGAGAGAGAGAGAGAGAGAGACTTTCCATTATTTTTCCATCAGGAGAAATGCTCCTGGCCTTCCAGAGCTTTCCTCGGAACATGGCCTTCCAGCACCTTACTTTCCATCCCACCCTACCCCTAGCCCCGTGTCAGCAGCTGGGGAATAATTACGTCTACAGTAGCACCAACACCAAAGAGCTAGGGACTGGTATATGGACTACACACACACACGCCAGAAACAAATGGTGTATCCTCAAATGTACACTCAATTAATCTAACTAATTTCAGCTAATCTAATCTCAGTGACTGATTGACAAAAGTGCCTTCGTAGTGATCTCATAGTTGTGACCAACTAATAGGTGAAAACTTAACTGTTGCAGCTTCACTGGAAACTCAACTGACCTCGCTGAATTGATGTCTCTTCTCCTTTAGACAGAGAGAGAGAGAGAGAGGGGGGGGGGGGGGGGGGGGCGAGAGAGGACGGACGAGTGGAGTCGGGGGAGGGGAAACAAGTTCTGCCATCACATCAATAATGCAAGGCTGTTCCTGGCTATTACCAGCACCTTTGCAATCAGGGCATGTTTGGTCTGAAATGAGAGCCTGCCAAACTGAACTACCAGCCACTTTAACGTGTCTGAACTCTAAATAGGCATTTGGCAATTCTAAAAATCTCTCTCCAAAAACAAAATCAAACACAGTGTCACACAGGTCCACACACACACACACACACACACACACACACACACACAGACACACACAACTTCAATCCTCAAGTGCAACTTACTCTTCTTTACTCCCTACATAGAATTTACTGAGGAGTCTAAAGACAAAGCCTATAGGAAAAATAACAAGTAGAAGTGGAAGACAGCAAGCTAGTAGATTTGTGCCAAGGCCTTGACAGCACACGGATAATTACCAATGCTGATGATGGGCTTAATTAACCGTGTTCTGATTTCTGAAGAGCAGCCGCGTGAATCTGGAAGGGACGAAGCCTTTACTGTAGACACACACACACACACACACACACACGACCAATCCACCGCACACGGCCACGAGAACAGTAAGTGTTCACAACGCGAGGCGTGTTTTTGCAAGGGCATCAATTAAATCAAGTGTTCTCTCGTTAATTCAAACTGGTGGACTAGTTAGCGTTAGCGGTGGCTAATGTACCAATCAAAATGTGGGCCACAGCCTTTAGAATGGCATACCAGTCCACCCGATCTTGAGACTTAAGTAGGCCTATACTCAGTGTCCTAAACAGGACAACCAGACTGGATGAAGATGTCTCATCTAGCGTGATGTTATCCAGTTGGGCCACACAGAGAGGCACATGACAAATAGCACTAATTGTGCTAGCAGGAGCCAGGCCCGGCTACGTGCTAAATGGCATGAATAATTTAGAGCAAGGTGGCAATTTAATGAGCTGAGCCGGAGACTGAGCACCGGCATGGGCCACGCCGAGTGTGGTGTCCACACACTGAGAAGGGCAATCACGTACTGATGCACACACACACACACACACGCACACGCGTGCACACACACACAGAGAGTGAGAGAGAGAGAGAGAGAGAGAGAGAGAATCTCATTCACACATGAATACATTGCACTGTGCTGATCACTTGCAAACGTCACGTGTGAGTAAGTACGTGGGGGGAGTTAAAAGACAAACACTTTAGGATACACACATGAGGACATACATACAGTAGACACACAAAGACACACAAAGACACACACAGTCCACACACACACACACTATTCTTAACACAATCACGTCTGTGAGGCTAATAATGCACATACATACATACTAATGCATCTGAGCGGATATTTACACACGAGCACATACACACACGAGCACATACACATGCGAGCGCAAACACTCATACACGCATACCTACACAGCGCTGCGCAGGGTGACCTTCACGAGAACAGCAGGCGCCATCCAGCTGACTTGAGTGAGGGGAAGGCTAAGCGAGGCACCTTAGCCTGAGTCGGGCGGAAGGCATCGCTCAGGTGATTTATCGCGGGGAGCCTCTTCTGCATGTGGAGGTGTGTGCTCACGCAGATGCCCGCGACTGCCTTTGCAATTTAATTAGACAGGGCCGAATCGCAACTGCCATATTTTACCCGCAAACCGACATTTTTCATTTGCCTCATTAGGTGCTGCCATGGATTTTTCAATCACTGAACAGCGTGTTTTAGGTGAGCCATCATGACCTGATTGGGGAGGGGAGCAGTCCAGAAAGAAAGAAAGAGAGAGAGCGCAAGAAGAGGGGGGGGGGGGGGGGAGAGAGAGAGAGAGAGAGAGAGAGAGAGAGAGAGAGAGAGAGAGAGAGAGAGATTTTTATAGAAAATGTACACAAAAATCTCTCTATCATGCACACAAAATACACACAGACACACACACAAACACACAATCATTATACATATATGTCCTTAGTAATCTGACTTGTGAATTATTCTGGAAATGAGTTTTTGGATACAGAGTGGGTACCAAATCTCTTAATGACCTCTCCTTACTACTGCCATCAGGTCCCAGATCTCTCTCTCTCTCTCTCTCTCTCCAACACACACACACACACTTTCGTTAATAACCAGCTAAATAAATAAATAATGGGGCAACACAAAAGCGCTTCCGTAGGTTGGCAGTCTGTGTGCAGTGAGATCAGTCATCCTGACAAAGGCACTTAGTTGACATTAAAGGGTAATTGCGCTCATGTAATATTTCAAAAGCGCCAAAGTCCAAGGAACCCAAGGCCCGAGATCAGAGGGAGACGGAGCACAAGATAATGAACCTTTTAGAAATGCATTGCTTTTAATTAAAATGTATGAAAAACAATGTTCGTGAGAGCTGCAACTGGACAAGTAGTAGGAGAAAGACGGAAAAAAAAAAAAAAAAACATTAATAGCCACCCTGGACTGCTGGAATAAGTTACAAATTTTGGGCCTGCAGTGCGGCAGAGAGTATAAAATATGTATTGTGCGCGCATATGTATCGCACACCGGCCCCAAGTAGAGATGCCAGTCAAGGCTGGGCAGCCTCACTGTTGCAATACAGGGGAGGGGGTGAGGGGAGAGAGGGGTGTGTGTGTGTGTGTGTGTGTGTGTGATAGTGGTGCTGGTGGTAGGGGTGGGGGCAGCGGCGCTCCATCCCCCAATCACCTCCAAGGTGAAGGAGCAGCGAGAGCAGATGCCTGCCAACTCCAGTAATGCAGCAGAAGAGGCTTCCTGCTAGGCGGAGGAAGATGACAAGAACGGCGCACGAACCCCAGCTCAGCTTCACTTCACCAACACCCCTTCACACACACACACACACACACACCCCCTACACCCCCGGCTCAGGATATCAGCTCCTCCAGCTCCCCCTGTGAGATAGCGGACCTCGACCTTTGCTGTCGGTCTGCTGGAACACAGCTCACACAGAGCCAGAGAGTGTGTGTGTGTGTGTGTGTGTGAGTGTGTGTGTGAGTGTGTGAGTGAGAGAGAGAGAGAGAGAGAGAGAGAGAGAGAGAGAGAGAGAGAAAGAGAGAGAGATATGAGTTGAGAGTGAGTGTGTGTGAGTTGGAGAAAGCTGTATAAAGCTGCTGGCCATTGAAAAGAGGGTAAAAACATCTCTCATACCGTCTTCATCAATTCAGTGTTCTCCTTTACTCTTCGTCTGTCTCTCCCTCTCTCTCTCTCTCTCTCTCTCTCTCTCTCTCACCAACTACAAACACATTTAGTTTCACATAGGCAATCACAGACCAAATCAACAGCAAAACAAGCAATCAAGTGTCATCCAGTGTCTTACGGTGCAGAGTGCTGGTGTTAGTGATGGAGGAAAAAGGTTGGCTTGGGTAGCCTCGGCTTTACTGGTAAGAGCCCAGAGCTGTTCAAACTCTCCAGTGTGTTTTGCCGTGTGTGTGTGTGTGTGTTGGACTCTGCATGTGCACCATACCAATATGTGCCGAGCGTGTGACAGGCGCTAATGCATTCAAACATTTCTAGCCACAGCCTAACGCGGTCTGGAGCTGACTGCAAAGCCGAAAAAATAATAAAAAAAAAAAAAAAAAAAAGAGACAGACAGATGAGCCATAGTGACTCAGTCCAACACATGCTAAAAAGTGTGAGATAGAATGATAATACAGTCGATCGGAATGATACGGTTTGGCATGGGGCTCACTAACAGACATTTGTGCGCGCACACACACACACACACACACACACACACACACATCACAAATCACACACAGAGGGACAGAGAGGGAATGTGTGAAACAGAGACAAAGAGAGACAGCAGTGCAAACAAAGGCTCTGCTGGAGCGTTACATTTCTTACCTGTCGTAGCCATCAGGCAGGTGATCCAGCCAACATAAAGGGAGAGAAGGAGAGAACAGAGAGGTGTTAAAACCAGGCAAAACCCATACATTAAAATCACACTGGAAGCATCAAACGGCACTGGCAACCAGTTATCTACTTAGGGCGCCTATTTGGCGATCAAACATCCACCCAGTGGGGTCTGCTTTGAAAGGCCAAGGCCTGTGAGGGTGCAGACATCTACCAAGAACTGGGTGCTGTCCGTGTTAATGAGGTTTGAGCGCCACCCGCCACTTGATTTAGCCCGTTTGATTGGAATAAACAGCAGCCACTCAAGCCGCCGGGGGAAGTGGCTGCACTGTAATCAGTCAATGCGCCGGCCACCGGCATCGAGGCACAAACCCCCACCCACCCATCACCACCACCACCATCACTTCAAGCAGCTGCCTCTCAGACATTGCTTCCTTTTAAAGGCCCACTCACGGTGACGTCCACTGACGAGCCAAGATTCCGAGACACTAGCGCTCTGAAAGACACTTTAGGTTTGAAAGATCTAAATACGTCGCCGAGTGGACACAGCGCGGATGACGCAAGTCCTTTATGGTGAGGAGCCTTGGGAAAGGGGAGTTTTGAGTGACGTAAATGCTGCTTCTTCGATGCGAGGTATTAACTAAACAACCACCACAAATAAATAAATAAATAAATAAATAAATAAATAAGAAATAAAGAGTCACAAAACAAGATCAAGGCTATTTTTTTCTTCACTGAAAGAAAAATGCCAGTTCTGTCAGGAGATGACATTATCATGGTGTCAGTGTTGCCTTTCTACTGCCTCACACATCTACGTTAGCTACCGTGGTTAGCAGTAGCAAAGACAATAAACAGTTGCTGTTCACTTCCTATGGCCTCGAAACAATGAGAAACAAAATGGAGCAAAGAAATAAATAAGAAAAAAAAGTGAGAAACTTTTTTCTCCCCCCAATCACATTCAATCCAAAACTAAGCAAATGAGCTTAGCTTATGCAGAAGGGAATGGGCAAGCTTAGTTGGGCGAAATGGAGGTTGGGATCCAGCGGTGACTCGGAGAGCGGAGTAATCCAAATGGCTCGCTCGTATCTCTGCGATGTCGATAAGAGAGAGAGAGCTGAGGAGGGCTATTTAATTGTGCGCAGCCTGCTCGCGGGTTTAAGATAAGCTCTACCTTTACCACCACCATGGAGCCTCCTCTGCCTCTCCCTGCCTTTAAGCTCCATTCGTTCCACACAAAGCAGTCTGAAGGACAGCCGCTGTCCTGCTAGCGTGTGGCACGTATTTTAAAACAAGAGGCTCGACAGGTGCAAACGCCAGCCAAATACCAGCTCCATTTTTTAGGGGCCATGAGGGACACGCACACATCTGTGACTAGTGTTTCTAATTTGATTCACCGGGCCTCAGGTACCTGTAATCATGTTTGCATTTTACGTCTCTTTAAATTACTGACACCTTTATTTGCTTGAAATGGGGCAAAGGAGAAGTGATAAAAAGAAAAAGAGAAGAAGAAAAAAGACGCAGCAGCGTTTTTAGGTCGCCGCTATAGTAATTCCTCAATGAGATTCAGCATCTTCTGCATTAATGCCAACTCGGTGACACAAATATTTCATGGCCCAACAAGCGAACTGAACCACTAGGTCTCCACAAATTAATAATAATAAAAAAATTTTAAAGTAAGCAAAAAAAAAAGCTAAACTCTGACCTACAAAGTAAGCTGAGGGCAGAATCAAGAAACAGTAATGAAAGACTAGAAAAATACAAAAACACAACAAAAGTCTTAGAGCAAAAGTAGAAGAGCAGACAAACTGGAGTGCATTGTGAGTACCTGTATGTAAAAAATAAGTATGTATGCATGTAAGTATGTATACAGTAAGTATGGATGTGTGGATACAGGGATGTATGGATGTATGAATGGACAGGACTGTTTCAAAGACAGCTGTTTGTGTTCATCTGAATGTTGAGTGAGCACTCATGGGAGAGTAACCTAGACTCAAGTTCTTGTTAAGTCTTCAAGAGTGGATGAAAAAGCGTGTCTGTCATTTTGCTGTTTGTATTATGTGAACAATGTTAGTCCTGGATGCTTCATAATATGCCATGTTTGAAAGCCGAGGCACACTAAATGACAAGGAAACAGTCCAAACTGCAGTTGATTTTGGAAGTGGTGGTATGAGTTTGTGCCCATGGGATGCGAGGGGAGGGGGGTGGTTGTGTTACATAATCAAGCACTTTTGTCAGAGACAATCTGTAGTAGTTCGTTCATTCTTTCTGAAACTTTAAACGTGTAATTAGTGAGATTAACGTGAGATTAACCATGCTTAAATTACCATTTCCTATTGCGATTATCAGATTTTTTGTTTAATGATTGACAGCATTAACATTGATCTCTACATATGTATAGTGTATGTGTGTGTGTTTTAATGTTGTGCCTGGTCTCGGTGGCTACTAGCAGCAGGCTGAGAACATCGGGGCTGAGTGAGCCAGCAAACGGGAAAATAGGTCACAAGACTCAGCCTGCATCAGAGGAGGGGAGGGAAGGAAAAGGGAGGAGAGGGAGGGAGGGGGGTGGAGGGTGGCTTGTGTTCTGGCTGAAGGGTGGTGGAATTAGGAAGAAGAGCTAATTAACTAAACTCACACAAACCAAAGTAAAACAGACTCCTAACGATTTAGATGCTTTAGAATAAGGCTTTTGATCTTTCAAACTCCTCTGATACTGACCATTCAAGCAGAGTGGGAGGAGAGAGATGTAAACGAATGAAAGAAAGAAAGAAAGAAAGAAAGAAGAGCGTTATCGAGAGTGTATTAAGAAAAACTGGGAGGGGAGAGAGAGAGAGAGAGAGAGAGAAAGAGAGAGAGAGAGAGAGAGAGAAAGGGAGAGGAGGGAGAGAAGGGAGGACTCCCTGGTAATTTGAACAAGCATGACATTGATTACCATCCCTCACCGGATGCTTCCATGTTTTATTCTCAGCATTATGTTTTCCAGACACTGATCGTGCGGCCCTGCATTTTTGTATTACAAACGACGACACAAACAAACAATAATGGGCGAATCAATGAGGTGCAATCTGTCTATGACATTTCACGTTTGGTCAATCCAGTCTTGTCCCCTCCCCAACAAACACCTCCCATCTCCACCCCTCCTCTCTCTCTCTCTCTGACTCCTATGCCTGTTTCAATAGCTTATTTTTCGACTTCAACGAGGACGAGATGTGAGGAATGAGAGAAAGACGGCGAGACGGATCTGAGCTGCCTCACTTATGTATGACTGTGCCTCTCCTCTGCTGCCATGCACAAGCCTCAGAAATAATGAAGGCGAAACATCGAGGAGCTCCGCCGTCCTGCAGGCACAACGCAAAGCTACTGCTGTCAAAGTGACGCGCTTCCGACACCTTCCTGGCTGGTGTCACAGTGTCAAGCTATCTGTTAATGTAGTAGGTGTCAATTTCGCCTTGTGCGGCTATGGTAAGGTTTCGAGACTCGAGTGTGCAGACGACACGTTTGTACATCTGCGCGACAAATGCAAAAATATACATATGTGAAGTTTTGCGAGGCAAGCGTGGAAGGCAAATAGCAAGGAATGCATGAAAGCAGGCCAGAGACTGCATATGGGAGAGGAATCTCAGGAGCTCCACCACCACCTCAAGAGCACATAATGCAACCCAGCTCCTAATTAGTCCATGTTTCGCATCTGCAGTGTGAGGACGAAGAGTGGGGAGCTGGTGGAGGTGCTGGTGGTGGTGGTGGGTATGAAAGTTGTGGGCAGTCAAATTGCAAATCACGTCGCCCACTTCCCCAACGAAAAAGGAAGCAGAGCCGCTAATGCAAAGCATCCATTCCCCTTGCTAGCCAGTTGCTCTATTCCCTAAGGGCCCAGGCCAGAGCACGAGGAGGAACAGGACGAGAGAGAGAGAGAGAGAAAGAAAGAAAGGGGGAGGGGGGGGAGTATCATATCTAATCATGAGCCAGTTTCATCTCAAGTCACTGTGCCTAATCTGCAGAAAAGAAAAGAAGGACGGCTTGAACAAAAATAAATAAAGGGAGAGAAAGAGAGAGAGAGAGAGAGAGAGAGAGAGAGAGAGAGAGAGAAAGAGAGAGAAAAACTGACAGAGGCCCTAGGAGGGGCTGAAAAGAATGTGGTGGAAAACAAAATCAGGAAGAGAAATAACAACGGGGTGGATGATGCAAACAAGATCACCAATTAATTCTCCGTTAAAGCCCCGGTTGGTGCTGCTGCTGCCTGCTGGATTGGATCATGATGTAATATATGGACAGGGGGGAAAACAACCTCTCCATCTCTCATTTACACAAAGCTATCATAGCCAGTCTATCCACGACAGACAAGGCGACAGGGCAGAGCTAATGGTTATGCACACGTTCCGCGCATATCAATCAGCCTCGGCGACTGCACTAGTGCATCACTCATTTCCACTATTGGGGTTCTCGTTGGCGTGTTCAAACACTCTTTCACAATCACGGCTGTAATGGACCAGATAAGCTTATTCAAATACAGACCCGCATTCCTGGGTGCACAAAAAGTGCCAGACTGATGTTTTGAGACTCGCTAAAGCACTGAGAGTTGATAGTTTTAATTTTGTGCGAGTATCTATGTGTGTGTGTGTGTGTGTGTGTGTGTGTGTGTCCCAACACCCAGAAGCCCCAGTTGGGGTATGGGCATCTCAATTATTCATCGCACTGCGTCCTTGGACATTAACGGACATGGCGACGCCCGAGGTGTTGCCGGCTGCCTCGGCTAATGCCAGCGAAGGCGACTATTGCTCGCGCCGGCCGTCGTTTTACTGTCAAAACCGGCATTCATCACCCTGATGGATCATTTTCTCCTGTCCCTGAAAGTGGCTTGGCTCATTTAACACAGTGTTTAGCATATCAGGAAATCCAGTGATTAACGTGTTTGGAAAGTCACCACCTAGTTGAGATGCGGCATTTATCTTCCACTGTTATCTTCCCTTACCACGGCTGCTTCTGCTGCAGCCACCGCATTTGCTGCCACCGCCACTTTCGCCGCTGCCAGACAACATGGTGTTGGAGCCCGAGCTGCTAGCGCCACTGTCGGTGGTGTGGTGTGTGTGGTGGGAGCCTTAGAGCCTTGTCATTGTCTTTCTTTTTTTTTTCGCGGGTCACAATTTTTTTTTTCCCCCGCCAGTGTCTCTGCACCTTTCCTGTCATTTCACGGTGCCTGCGCTTATCAATTGAGGCCCCTGCTTGGGGACACGCAGCCAGGAAGCGCTCCCTGTTGAAAGTAGGCCAGCACGGGGAGCAGAGGATGCACAGGCCTGCCTCGGGGATGGGGAGAGACATGTCGTGATTTTTGGAAATGTGGCAGTTTGGATGTGTGTGTGTGTGTTTCTGTGTGTGTGTGTGTGTGTGTCTGTGTGAGAAGTGTGAGAGAGTGTGTGTGTGTGTGTGTGAGAGAAATATGTCTCTGTGTGAGTGTGTGTGGGTGAGAGAGAGAGAGACCCAGAAGAGTGTTAGCCACAGAAGAGTGTGTGTGTGTGTGTGTGTGTGTGTGTGTGTGTGTGTGTGTGTGCGTGTGTGTGTGTGTGTGCGCACGCTACTGTGTGTATCGAGGCAGATCATACACACTAGCCACTAAATACAGCTTCAGTGCACAAAAGCCCTGTGGGAAAATGGCCCAAATCTGACCGCAATAAAGGCAGAGGTTTCTGGGGCCAGGTGGGACAGGGTTTAAAGAATGAAGGAGTGTGTGTGTGTGTCTGTGTGTGTGTGTGTGTGAGTGTGTGTGTGTGTGTGTGTGTAACTATGGACGTGTGAGAGTAGGAAGCTTGGGGTGGGAGTTGGGTGGGATGACTAGCGACAACAACAGATTGTTATCTTCATCGGGTTGCGCTTCAGTCTAAACAAAGCATCCAACAAGCAGGTTAACACACACACACACACACACACACACACACACACCTAAGTGCTTTGGGGTTGCCGTGTCTGCCTGGCACTCCTCTGACAGGGTCTAATAAACGGTAAACAAGCACTCGTTTAAATCTGTGGACGCGGGTGTTGGCTTAATAAAGGTGCAGGCCTCCGGAGGCCTCGAATCGAGCCAGATGTAAGATAAACGAAGGCTGAGAGCCAGCTGCATCCCGGCCGCTCACTCTGCCTTTGCCCACCCGCACCCACAAGCTTACGCAACACTGTTACGCCATTGTTGTGATTGTATGGACAAGGTGCAACACTTTTTTTTTTCTTCCCTGCCTAACAAGAAAAGAAAATAAAAGAAAAGAGAGAGAGAGAGAAAGAAAAACATAAAGCATGACCACTAGACTCCTGTATGAAATCACTGAGAAAAAATAAATACATAAATCTGCAGCACACTGTCCTGAGTATTGATGAGATGAGAGAGAAAGAGAGAGAGAGAGAGAGAGAGAGAGAGAGAGAGAGAGAGAGAGAGA
>JAGFZM010001146.1:147826-169691 GCA_017657215.1 Limnothrissa miodon
GTGTGTGTGTGTGTGTGTGTGTGTGTGTGTGTGTGTGTGTGTGTGTGCGCGTACACGTGTGTGAGCATGCTTAAACATGAAAGAGATAAAAACAAAAACAGATGGTCTTTGTGTGGGCTGAGGCATTAATTCCTGTGCCACAGGTCCTACTTTGCCCACTCTCCCCTCTCAGATCTGTTCAGCTGGAGGTTCCATTCAAGCTACAAGCCCTCTGGTCCCAGGCACGCTGGGAGCTTGTCTTGCTCTACCTGTGCAGGCACGTGGCGTCTAAGCACCTCACATCGTGTCCTCGCCGTCGGCCAAGAGGCTCTCGCCATGTTGTGGTAGGTGGCAGGGGGTTCAGGTGTTACATTCAGAATGGAAGTAGTCGTTAGGAGGACGAGGCTTCAGATAAATCTGCCTCCCCCATACGCACAGCCACGAACACATGCAAAGACATGCGCACACACACACACACACTTCAGTATGGATCTTAAAAAGAGCATGACTACCAACATCTGTAAGCAATGTAGCTCAACCATGGCTCAATATTGAAACCCTCCAGGGCATTCACGCGGCTGCTCTGCTGTGAAAACCCACACGCACCCGGGGCAACCTCAGCCTACTACCCACACTATTGGCAGAGGCTTGTGATCGACCTAAAGGCCCAAGCAATCTCTGAGGAAACATGGGGCCATATATGCAGAGAAAACAGGCTTGTGGTAAGTGTGTGTGTTTGAGTGTGTCACATAGAAATCATCTGGGAACAAACTACAGAGAGGGAGAGAGAGAGAAAGACAAAGATAAAAAGAGAGAGAGAGCATGCAAGAGGGAGAGAGATGGAGTGATAATTGTATAGATAGATAGATAGATAGATAGATAGATACATAGATAGAGAGAGAGTGATAGATAGATAGATAGATAGATAGATAGATAGATAGATAGATAGATAGAGAAAGGGGATCTTGGAGGAGGACAGTCTCGGGAGAGTTTCTTTGAAAGCACAGCAGTACTTGCTGCAAGCCAGTGTGTCCAGTGGAGTGACTCTTCCAGTCAGTCCCTCACTCTTCCATCCCTCCTTATTAGGCCCTCTGTGAGCAGCGGGCCCTGCTTGCATAACGGGCTGACCCGGTCCTTATCAGAGCCTCGCAGGCCTCGTTCATTACACAACACCCTCCGTCTGGCCTCCTTCCACTCCGTCCAGACACGGGAAGATCCAAAGGAACGGCGCGTCCGTCCGTGGCCGCACGCATGATCAAAACCAAAGACTGGCCCAAGACACCTCTTCCCACTGCACTGCAGCTAATCAGTGGCCACTACCAAAACATTGAAAACTTCCGCCAGGCGCTAATGAAGCAACGCATTAAGCAGCACACACACGCACATACATGCACACACACACACGCTCACAATGTCTTTGTACACTGATGCGGCAGCGGATCTACGTGCATTACAAAAGGACTGAACACTTCAGTGTATCTCCTGAAGTGATACACATTCACAAACAAAGCACATACACGCATCCATCAACACCCGTGTCGGTGAGACTGGCTGTTCCACACACACACAAACACACACAAAGCTCAGGAAAACAAGATGAGCCCCACAAACAAAGCTGACAAAAACAAATAAATCACGTCTGCACACATGCATACACACATGCACATACACATGCACAGCCATGGCCACGGGACGAAGCATGTCAACACACCGACACACAAATCAAAGGCCAGGGACTGCCCGCCAGGCAGACAGGATGCCATGTGTCCAGACTACACAGGATCACGACATCAAATGCGCGGCGCCATCAAAAAGGTCAGCGAACAGCAGGAGCAGGTGTCAGACTGCCAATACAAAAGGATGAAAGGTGGCGCCGGCAAGAGCAGGGGACGACCACAAAATACGACGCCTTCGTTTCGAGAGAGTCGGCCGGCTGATTTGAGCGTGCCGTGTTGGAGACACGCAAGTTGACAGATCAACACAAACAGGAGAGTCTTAGAGTGACAGCGCATGTGGATTTCGCTTTCTTCATCCCAGAAGCTATCATGACAGCTACATGCTAACACCCCTGCGTCGCTGGGAGTTGCTGCTTGGCATCGGACTGGACCAGGGAGGATTTGCCCCTTCTTGTTCCGCTGCACATATCTCTGTGCCCCCAAGGAGATGGCTGGGACCAGCCAGCAGAAGATAGACTTCACACACGAGCATTAGCCTCCTGGAAATGGACCACACACACACACACACACACACTCTCTCTCTCTCACTCTTCTGTCCTGCTGTTGCTGCTTACTAGCACAGCTGGTCCCAACACACAGACTCTCACCAGAAAATCCATTCAACGGAGAGACAAAAAAACTGCCCACTCGGACCTCCAAAGTGAGCACATATTAGCAAGGCACTGTGTGTGGGTGTAAGCCTGGAGGTGAGAGATGTTTTGTAACGTTGTTGCTAAATGAATTACCTTAGCCTACTTTTTAACAATCTAGCTCTACTCCATGCTGGCTAGACTAAAAGGTGGTGAGGACAAATGGAAGAGGGTGGGGAGGGACTGGTGTGTAGGGGTGAATGGGTTTTATTAGTGGCAGGCCCAAAAATACAGATAATCCAGTCTTTTCCTTGCATTTTATCACAACAACAGGCCTTATTCCCCATGGACAAAGACACATTATACAACCCTCACACATATGGGAGTGGGCTGGGGAGTGTGCATGTGTGTGTGTGTGTGTGTGTGTGTGTGTGTGGAGGGGGGATTTTTGCCTCAATATTTAGCTCTGAAAGCATTGTTGTCAACAACCGCTATCTCACATGCTCACCTGTTCAAATTTATCTCATCCAATACACATCCTGATACTTTTTTTCTTCCTTCACCCTCCCTTCCTCTATCCCTCTTCATCCTTCTTTTTTTTCCCTCCCCCCAGAAGGATCAAAGAAATCCATTTCTAACTGGCCGACTTAGCTTGGGCAGAAAGAGGGGAGTGGTGATTGCCTAGTGGAGAAAGGGAGACAAGCGCGGTGCTTGCAGACGGTGCGGCCGTCGCCTGCCTTGACACATGGGCGGCACTCAAGACACACTGCTCTGGGCCCGAGAGCTTATTATTACTATTTAAATGAGGGAGAACCCCCCCACTCCCTCTCTCTCACACACATACACACACACACACACCGGCGGAATTTTTTATGGAGTGCCAGCACCACCCTCGCCTCCACGTCGGGAGGGGGTGTGTGGGAGATTTTTCTATCCTCCAGTCATAAAGACATGTGCTGTAGTTAATTACTTACACAGCTGTGATGGGCCCTCATTCTTTCCCCCTTGCTTCCTTTCCCAATGTCCTCCGTCTATCCCTCCCTCCCTCCCTCCCTCCCATCCCTTCCTCAGCCTCCCCCTCCTCATTTGCACACAGATATATTCATGCGCACTTGAGCAACACACACATCCACTAGATGCGTCTTAGCCACACAGTGTCCTGTGAAACTATCCATTTCCCCCTATTACCACACACAGGCAGGCAGGCAGGCAGGCAGACGAGGCGAGCCGGCGGGCCGGCAGACACGGGGGATGATCGGAGACAGTGGGGAGCCTTCGGGACACACAGCCAGCATTAGAGAGAGACCCCCCGCTGCCTTGCCTGGGTCTTCTCCTTTCCACATCGCTCGGCTGGATTAATGAACGAGCCCACACTTACTCTCTCTCTCTCTCTCTCACACACACACATACACCACAAGCTCCACTCCAGATATGATCCAGTACACATATACATATATGTACACACGTCCAAGTTGCCTGCACTTACACATACCAAATGCATCATAGGCTAAGACAGGTCTAGGATCAGGAGACAAGATGGCTGCACTCCTCCAAAATCTGTGGTGGCAAGGGTGTGGGGGGAGAAAAAAAAAATTAGAGTCCAACTGGGTCACACACACACACACACACACACAAACACACAGACACACACACACACGCACGCACACACGCACACAGCCAGAGCCGAGGCCCTGAGTCAAGGCAAACAGAGCAGCCTGTGAGGAGGAGAGCCCCGGCCCCGAGCCAGCGCCAACAAAACGTGCTAAATGTGTGGATCCCGTTACAGGAACCTGGAGGCTGATCACGCTCTCATTTGGTGTCGCTCGATACCGCAAGACAACATTAGGGATCCAGCCTGCTCTCCTCTTCCCTCCCTCCTCTCCTCCTCTTCCCTCTCTCTTCTCCTCAACACCTTCCCTCCCACCCCCGAGTGGTATCTCTTTCCCCTGGCTGACTCATTAGCAACGACACAGGCTCCTCTGCCACCTCGGCATATCCGCTTTCCTCCGCATCGGGCCCTGACGATGTTCCGTACCGCAGCATAGTCCCCCCCCCTTCTCTGCAGCTACTGCACTTAGCAACATTCCATGCTATTGATCCTTCAACAATATAAAAGGGTTTGATGAATTGGTTTGTTACTCGGTTAAGACCCAAATCTCTGGCTCGTCGAGCTTGCTTACTCCATTAGAGCTTTCTGCTTCTCCGTGACTACAATCTGATTGTGGTCGCAAAGAAGAGTGGTGCTTGGCTGGCGAAACTGGAGTGCTGTTTCCATCTGTAAACTCCCTCCAATCATGTCTTCACAGGAAACACTAACACCCACACAACCACCCAACCCCACCCCCACACTCGCATTTTTGGTCTGCGCAGTAAGTTACATGACGAGACTGCAAGAGCAAGTAACAACAGCAACAAGATTCAGCCATTTTGTTCTAATCAGCCGCTAGGATCAGTGAACGGGCCAAAATATTGTTGTCGCTCAATGTTATCATGGGCTATCCGGCGGCAACTTAATCGAAGCGGCGGGTTTCCTGTTCCAGGGAGTGGGCTCACATCCACATGACTACAAAAATAATCTGGCCGCCCTTGTTTGCTGGAGAGGGAAGCCGAGATATGGTCCCTTGCATTGTGGGCCAACTCTACCCCATACACACACACACAGACACACACACACACACACACACACACACAAACACATTGCTTTCCTGACTTATGTTCAATCATGCACCTCAGAAACCAGAACCTCTTCCACTTCACACACAGAGCGGCCAGGACCTAATCAAGTACTTCAGAGGCCCTCTTCCCCCTTTCATTCCCAACCCCGCCCGACGGCAGGAAAAGTATGTTATGATTACCACTGTGTTAACAAAGTCCCCGTGGCCCAGCTCCCATTGTCAGTTCACAGGTTAATATAATCTCGGAGGTTACGTAACTGTTCAAGGCAGGAACTCTCTCTGGCCTTTTCTGACATTTGAATTAGCAGTAAGAAGAAAGGCGTGGGGGTTGGGGGGGTTGGCGGGGCGGTTAGGGGTTCGTCTGTCCTGTATCTCTCTATCACACAAAAGACCTGAGACAACTTTTGCCCATGCTATGAGTCACTAAGCTAATCTCCTGCACTAATTACAATTCGTTTTCATACATCATACGTCAGCCTGATAAGACAGTTACCAGCCATTACTCAAGGCTCTTAAAAAATAAAAAAATGAATGAAATTCCCCACTGTCGAAGGGCCATGCTCGCAGTCGTGGATGATGTGGCAGCTTTTATGAAAGACACAGATCTAGCACTCACAGCAAGCCTCCAGTTCTCCTACAGACAGTCACCAACGGCATCTCGAGAAGTGTTTCAGGTCTTCCTCTTTTCCTCTTTTAAGAGAGAGATGAAACAGACAGACTAGACTCGTCTGAATGTGCCGCGGACTTGGCTGCCCACTGCCTCTCATTGGCGAAGCCTTTTAGCCTCTGCCGAGCAGCTTTACCTCCTGCGAGCCCGGGGCCGCCAGAGACATTTCTTCACATAATAGCCTCCATCAGATCCTCCGCCGCCCGCCTGTTGCCCCTTATCGCAAAGTGACGGCACTTCTCGGTCGAAGAACATCAAAGGGTTAAGGTAGGAAGGCAAAGTAGTTGGAAGCGCTAGCACACTAAAGTCAATAGATGCCCAGGCAGATACTGACAAGAGGATGTACGAGCAACTGCGGTATTTCTCTCGTCCTCTTCCAAGGACAACTCCTACAATCACAATTGAAAAAGAAATGGAATAAAATAAAAAAATAAATGACACACAACTTATGCAAGAGGGACCGTTTGGTCCCCTTATTCATTATCATTCTAGAACGTGCTCTGTGGCTATGTCATTATGAGAACAACAAGACAGAACCTCTGCAGCTTGCATAAATAGTGAAGACTCAGGGCGTTGCATTTTTAATGAGGCCGCAAACTTTTTCTTGAAGACAGAAAGTGTGTGCTACCTGGCGCAACCCAAGCGGCAACGACTATATTTGGACAAACATGCAAATTAGCCAACGCATCTGAAAGGGAGCACAATGCATGACTAGGATTACATTAACTCGATAGCTCCACGCTCCTTTGGATGCAAATCCACACCCACACACTTCTTGGGGGTAATTGTGAGGATTTGGAGGTCTGCATACATGCTCAGAGGTCAGATGAGCAGACAGACACACACACACACACACACACACACACACACACACACACACACACACACACACACACAATCAATCTCGCACACTTGCAATATTTCTGTGTTTCTTGCCCTCTTATCCTGGATACTGTGTGTGGCTTCCTGTGTATAGATTAAACAGGCTTTTCAGCAATTCTGTAGATATGTCTAAGCAGCTTAATCGGCAAAAAAGAGGGAAAAAATCAACTGGATTAAAGATTAATTTCAGATGATTTTAGCAGTCGAGGCCACATGTCAGCAGGGGCGAAAACAATGTTGTGGATTTGTGAAGATCATCAAACACATGATCTGCCCTGCAAGCATATGGGGTGTAGTCTTATAGATTATCAGGAAAGAGGTTTGGAGTTATGCTGCTTGGCCAAATGCAAGTTTCTCAGGTTGCAGTTTGAAGTTTTCCCTTTTGCAGGTGTGATTTCCTGTTTGTGTGCACAAACCTCTTCCTTGCCCGAGTGGCACCACAGCTGGTGGTTCTACATGTACATTATTATCAATGGCACGGCATGGGTGACTAGTAAATAAAAAAAGGCATTACAAAATGAGCATCCAATTAACAATGCTGCCTAAAGCGTGTGACAGTACAGATGAGTCCCAGGCAAGACTCCAAGGAAGAGAGAGTCCTCCACCTACTACACATCCACTGCCTGCTGCTGCAGACAGGCCTGGTGATCAATAGGGAGAGCTGCAGTCACGCAACAGACAGACACAAACTTGTACGGCTTTCCAATGAAACATTACGAGCGGCTACTTAAAGTCACCATGATGGTCCCACGTCTACCGCAAATGGGGTGTTCTCGCTTAGATCAGCCGAGCAGTCACAGCTTAAGACACCGCCGCGCCTCAATTATTTATGGTGCGGCTTTTTCACCGCGTGAGTGGCAGTGCCAGCTAGGGACTTTGTTACAGTAAATGTTTATGCGCATCTTAAACTGTTCGGTAAAAACCACTCGCCATCAATAAAGATCCATATGGATTCCCTTGTAAAAACAGAATGCTCACGGTACACTTTAAAAAAAACACACTGGGAAAAAAAATGGAAATGTGAAAACGTGCTGGTAACCAACTTCATTTCCAGGTATCCTCACTGCCTCTCGCATGAGAGGATTTCAGCAAATTGCTTTAACAGAAGTGAATCAGCGGCCAACCTGCCTCGGTGTCCTCCCACTCTCTGCTACATGCTTTAGCTGTCTGGGAAACACACTTCTTTGTCGCATACATTGTCTGACTTAGACAACCCGTCTGTCCTGCTGCCCTGAAACGAGCTTGCGAAAAGTCATTTGGAAAATTAATGTGTATGAGTGCTTCGAAGTAGCGAATGATATGCACTTTAACGCTGCTGAACTCCAGATCAATACGCGGCTATGATGGCGGTGTCCCAGAACACCCACTGCTAAAGCCCCCACCACAAGTAGCCCTGCCAGAGTGTTGACTTAGTCAGCATTAACATTCACCTGCCAGCATTCTCTTGCTCTCCCTCTCCTTTTTTTCTCTATTTCTCTAGCCCCCGCCCTATCTCTCTCTCCTCCTCAGGCATTCCGGACTGGGTAGGGGCTAAGTCAAGCCCATTGAGCCGCAGGGGCCCCCAGGCTCATATAAAAGTTATTCTGCCCCAGCCCCAGTCTCCACTACAGTGTGCTCCAGCACATGTTTCCCCTCCTCCCCATGGCTGGCAGCAAGGCCTGGCCTCTCTTATTTGTGCTGCCTGCAGGCTGCACTGAAATCCCTTTAGACCACAGCCGTGCACCAGCTGTTTGAAACCGGTACCTAGCCCAGATAGGCATTTTAGGTGGTGGAGGGCTTGCCATTGTGTATTTCTCAAGCTTGATCTGGCAGTCTATCAGGTCTGTGGCATTATCCTAGAAAGGCGGAAAGTAAAACGCGTACCGTTTGAGCGTCACATTATGGCTAAACAGAGTGCCGGGGAAGTGAGGCATGCATTGATGGAATAAACCCGGGGGGAAGGAAAAAAAAAGGTGTAGTTTCGGAGCGAGCAAGGGGGTCCAAATCTAGTAAAATATTAATTCTCGGAAAACATCTTTTCTCTGCACAGTCAGTCAAAGTGGGTGGAGTAAACACACCACAACAAACACACAAACAAACACACACAGAGACAAAGGCTTGCACAATTCTTGCAAAAACTATTAACATAGCTTCAGAGACAAAAAGGGGGTTTGGTTGCCGAGGTGTTAAAATCTGTCCACTTGTGAAGCGCACATCCAGCAAAGACAGACTCAGAGCCCCTTTGCTCTTCTGTTACTATTTAGAGAGCGTTCTCTAGACTCCACTCCACACGGCATGAATATTGCATCAGCCTGCCGTTTACTGTAATTCCTAAAACGTCTCTATTTCCAGAGAGGCATCGTCGGGACTCATGATCCTTAATGGGGTCAAAACAGCAGACAGACCAGCACTCCAGCCGCATCCAGCGAGCCTACAGGTTAACTCCAGACATGCGGTGGGGGTGGGAAGGGGGGGTTAGGAGGTCATTCTAATCAGCCACACTGTCGTGGCAACATCAATGACCACAGAAGGTAAGTACTCCTCTGGGACTGGGCCATTCGACACAATTCACTATTAGTGAGTCTACTCGGTAGCAAGCGGTCCAAACCTGATTAGCTTAACCAAATACTAACCCAAAGACCTTCATGTCCCCGTCATATCACAGTCGCACATGACACAGTGCACAACACATGCGGGCATGTTTGCAGGTTAATTAACACCAAAACACAGGCGGTGTTGTATGCGAGTCACGGCCATTGGCGTGTGTGTGGCACTGTCATGATTACAGGAACAAAGGTGTGCCATCATGAGCACGAGAGTGACTGGGGGGACCTGGGGTCAGTCGGTGTAAACGGACGGAGACAAATGGCCACCACTGGCAAGGCCTGCTCCTGTCGACGGGAGAGAAGGTGTCTGTGTGTGTGTGTTTGTGTGTGTGGTTGGGTGGGTGGGGGTGGGGTTTGGGGCATCACATCACGGCCATCCATCTTGTGGACAAAGAGCGAGCCCCCAGACTGGTGATAAATCACAGTCAGAAGGCCTGAAAGCTTGCACGCAAACATGCATGTACACGCACACACACACACACACATGCGCTGGCACCTCCCTGGACTGGCCCCAATTAGTGGCGAGTGGGCCTGCTGAGGACCCCGGAAAGGACACGAGCGAAGGTCATGAGGAAACTCAATGTCAAAGCAGCCGGGCGGATGGAACAAACAAGGTTGCTGATGTTTCCACGTGACGCTAAGTGTGTCAGAGACTGCGAAAGTGTCAATGATCGAGACAAGGATTGCTGGCAGGATCTGGAGCAAGCAAATTCTCATCCCTGGGGAAAGTGCAGCGCTACCTCGTCAGTCTTCCAAGTCCATCTCTCATTTGCTTGATTGCACATCTCGGGTATGTGTGGGCATGCACATTGCGAAGCGAGGCGTGGGCAGACATTTTTACTAATTGTAAAACAGCGGCCGGGGTGGATTGCCTACGCAGGCGGAAGAGATTTCCCAGTCAGTGCCATGATTAAAAAATGCTACATTAACTCTCTGTCTGCGGGCGATTGTTTCATACCAAACAATGCACTGAAACTCATGGGTGCTGATTCCGCCATTTTCTCATGTTAAATATTTGATTAGCAAAGTGCTATGGCTGCCAGGAGGAGTTCGCAGACACCGATCAGCGTTCTTAAAAGCAGCCTGGAACGCGTCCTGCTCGAACAAATGGGGTGAATATATCTTCACTTCTTTTTAAAAGGAAAACCCAGGCTGGATGCAGTAGTAGAAGCCCTGTCCTTCACAGCCATTTATTATTTTTTTTATCCTTTTTATACCCCTTTAGAATCTACTGTAGATTTTCCAATACAGACATAAGTGCGAGCAAGCCATAATTGGGCCAGGCCATTTGCATTTCAATGGAGTGCAGTAAGTATGGGATGATGCTGCTATCTGCTTGCCATTTCTTTTTCACAGGTTACAGGGGTGGGAGCAGGAGAGACAGAGAAAGAGAAGCGTTGGTGTGTGTGTGTGAGTGGCGCAGTGCAAGAGAATAAAATGAGATAGGGAGAGCCGGGAGGAGTGGTTGGGGGAGAGAGTCTTCCATTAGGACCCTTTGTGTGTGCTGATTAAAAATGGACCGTGGATATGGGCAAGTCAGAGTGAGCAGCGGGAGCAGACAGAAGTTTAATTGGCTGATGACCCGTCCTGGAGTGAAATCCTCAGCGAGGCCAGACAAATCTTCCTGCATATTTCCCCCTGTGTGTGCTTTAGCCTCTTGGGTGGTTGGAATTGAGGGTTAGAGTGGTTTATTCAGTGGCCCAAAATATGTTTGTTACTCGTGAGGGGCCCGCCGACTTAAAACGTGAGACGATGTTGCTAGAGGGGGGAAAGGCAATACAACAAAGCGAGGCAGGTAGGAGATTTAGGCAGGGGGGACGGAGAAGCACACCTGGCCCCGCTAGGAGGGCGCGGGTACACACGCGGGCAACCGGCTCAGCTGAGGGAACGCGGGAAGCATCCCATGATGCTCTGCCAGCGGTTTCCAGTGGTCCTACGAGAGCAACCCTCCAACCCCCCGCCCACCCCTCACTTGGTCACCTGCCCTGTCACAATCACTCAGTGCTTCCATTAATCAAACTTTACACACCTGCTGTCAGCGGACATCCCCCCCAACCCCTCCCTTTCACTTAGCCAGGATAACAGTGTCATGAATAACCTGCAATTGGCTTTTTCCTCCCATGCTGGTTCTCTCCATGCCCCCCACACCTCTTCTCAACCCTCACCCTCACACCTGTTCCCATTCGAACACCTCTGCTGCCTGCTTGCAGACTTTTTTGTCTCTCGGAGGCTTCTTGGGCGACAGTGACAAACTTCCCGCTGTCTCACTCTTCCAAAGGGGGAGGGCTGGGAAGGCCCCCGCGGAAGGGCTGCCAATCAGAGCAAAGAGCTTGTTAGCCTGGCGTCTTTGTGCTCCCAGCCACACAGAGACACAGGAGCTCAGCAGCAGACAGTCATGGAGTGAGGACCATGCAGAGAGAGAGATTGAATGTGTGCGAAAAAGGAGGTTGTAGAGAGACAAGCACTGGCAACGTAGGGGCAAAGCCACTGTGAATCTCTCTGTGTTTCTCTTTCTCTCTCTCTCGAGACCGGCTGGACTCTCCATCACACCACCATCCCCAACCATCCATACACCCACCCCTTAACTCGAGCACCGAGAGGCCCGTGTGGGGCTCCGGTGGGATTGCCAGGTTGAGTCGTGGCAGCGGTTCCTCTAACAAGCCTGGCCCAATGTCTTGTTTCGGCCCCCATCAGTACCTGAGGGACACATCTCCCCATATCCACCCCCCTCCCCCCCTTCCCCCCTTCCTCCTCCATGCCACTACAGTGACAGGCAGGCGAGCCTAATTGATTTCCAAGACACGTTTCAGATGACAAAATCGGCACGGCTGTTATATCACAGGGGCACAATGCATACCCCCCGGCCCGAAGGAGTCCTATTCAGTGCTTTGACAAACTGATTATCCCGGCGGAGCATAAGTGCAGATCGATTACGGTTTTAAAAGGTGGGTGGAGGGAGGGGGAGGGGGATGGTTAAATTTGATCACGTTTGAATTCACGTTGCGAAACAAAATCACGTTACCGCTTCGACTGAATCAAGGATAGTGCTGTTGAAAGATTAAACACTTGCCTGCCTAAATAAATGATAGAACACTCATAAGAATTTAATAACAAATGCTGGCGTGGAGAAGAAAAAAAAAACAAAAACAAAAAAAAGATTTCATGATCAGCTTACAAACACTAAACTCTTGGCGGGGTGGCGGGGCCTGCTGAAGGTCACATAATCGGCCATCCCTTGTGGTCGCATAACAAAGCGACCTCCACCATCTGACCGATGTCCTCTTACAATTCCACGGCTCACTCGATGGATCAAACTCCAGCTACAACCGCAGCAAACACCAGGAAAAAAGGAGATGGAAAAAAAAACACATGTATACCCTTGACAAGCAATGGCCATTATTTGGAGCTGGTGAGTAATTCCATGTCTGTTCCAGGGCAGCTGCTCCGAAGCGGTCGGATGGCGGGTAGCGGGTGCCACAGTGGGGCTTTGCACAGGTTTTTTGCCGGGGGGCATAAACACCAATTAAGCCTGAAATGTACATGGGACTCAGCCCCCGCTTGGATTTCGAGGTTAAGCAGCTTGCTCCGTCCAGATTGGTGGTGCCCGTGTCCAGTACTCACTGCCCTCTGGCCAGCGTCTAAGCTGAAATCCTTGGAGTTTGAGAGAGAGAGGCTGGAACAAAGTAAAATTATAATGCACATTACAATATCAGAGCACATCTCGGAAGGCATTTCCCTAATGGCGCTAAATTATGAGAAGGGCACCTTCGACACAAGAGTGGGTAATGAAGACAAACTTTGGTTAATTAGTCAATCAGGGTTTCATCGAGCCGTGTTCATCATAAACCCCCCAGTGGGGCAGAGGTCACCATGGTGAAACACACACACACACACACTTCACCGGATGGTGTAGGCTTGACAAGACATACACTTGTGACGAGGTCACAGCCCTCCAACAGCCAAGTCAGCTGATCAACCTCTTTCCGTGCCCTTTTATAAAATCAATATTTTTTCTCCCGCGCCGTCCAATAAAAGTCCAACGAGACAACAGAAACGAGGGCGCGCATACAAAGAGGTGGACTTCTGCTGACGCTGCCTCTCGCAATATTCTCAACCACCTTAACATTAGCTAATTAATTTCTCCACGAGCCCCCAGACCAATGGGAGCCCGGAGCTAAAATAACGCTTGCTGATGCCGCGGTGGCGAAAGAGATTTTAGAGTGGCTCGGGAGACCTGACCTGTGCACGATGAGTTCTGTGCCCACTTCCATCCGGCACACATCCTGGAAATGAGATGAGAGACTTTAACAAAGCTCGGTGACGTTTTTTAGGTAAAAGCAATACAATGGCAGAATTGATATGCTGGCCCTTTGGCGTTAATATTCAATGCCAATTACTGACACGACCCAATTAGACAAAAAAAGGCTAAAAGGTCATGATCTCAGATCAACAACGTTACGCACACCAATTGCTTAACAGGCGTACACTAGTGATGTAAACAGTTTATACTCCAGATGAGTTACATATCTATCTGCATTGTACCACTTTATTATTTAAGTTACATTAGTTTACACAGGTCCAGGAGAACTAAGATGTGAGGCATGACATTACATAGGGATGAGAGAGAGAGAGAGAGAGAGAGACAGACAGAGAGAGAGAGAGAGAGAGAGAGAGAGAAATGGCGCAAAAACAATTATCAGAAGCCTACTGTAGAAGCTCTTTGTGGAGTTCGCGTGAAAATGCTACAAGAACTTGGTGAATTGCATTGTGAAATCCAACAGAGGTTTTTATTGAACTCTATGTTTTTGGCTGAAGTGGCCCAGGTTTTTGCTTCTCGCCAGAGACGGGGGAATGGCCGGCCCATGCTGGGCAAGTGTAATTATGGAACTTGTACGTAGCGAAAATAAGGATACTTCAAAAATAGTGGCAACCCACTTCATCCGCACCAGTGACTCATTCACAGCACATGCTGGTAAGTGTGTATGTGTGTGTGTGTGTGCGCGTGCGTTTGTGTGTGTTTTTTTTTTATTTCATTTTTTTACAGTAATCACATGCATACACTTCCCACTGCTGCAAGTTTGGTGTGAAAGAACCAAAACTGAGAGAGAGAGAGAGAGAGAAAGAGAGTGTGAGTGTGTGTGTGTGTAGCTTACAGCTCAGTACACTTGCTCTGGCTCTACGGATGGCCTCACCCTGCCTCTGCTGGGATTGGGGCGGGTGGTGTGTGTGTGTGTGTGTGTGTGTGTGTGTGTGTGTGTGTGTGTGAACTCTAGGGTCACCCCTGGGTCCCAGTGCGCAGGAGCTCGCCTGGTGATTTATGGGGCGAGGAGCTTCCGCAGGCAGGGCTCATTTTCCCTGAGGCCTGGTGGAAGCGAAAGCCAAAATTACACCACTCTCCTCGGTTTCTTCCTCTTCCTGCACCCTCTCCAGGCCTCCAGATGAGCTCTGAGGCCAGCCAAATTATTTTTTCCTCTTTCTCCATCTGTCTCTCACTCCTTCCCCATTCACCCTCTCTCTTTCTCTTCTCTAGCCACTCTCCACTTGTACTTTTGCGGCCTTAATGGAGATACCAGCTGTTAGAGTGCAGACTAACCTTCACCCTGTCCAAGCAAGATTTTAGAACAAAAAATCCCCCCCACACACACACACAACACACCAATATGGTAACCTGTTGTTTGTTTGGTCTTTGGCTTCATTTTCTCTCTTGCTGGAATTTTCATCTGTTAAATGTTACTCTTCCTTCAAGGATCAATAGAGGAAAAGTTGGACCATGAGAAGAGGTTTAATAATATCCTTGGCAACTTCCCTACCCTGAAGTCATAGGGCATGCTAACCATGTGGATGCACAGAAATAAAATGCACAGAAATAAAGCAGTTTAACAGTGAAAGGGCACAAACAAAACCAATGCCTGACAGCTCCCAAACTTCCTCTGCTATGTTTAAGTCCCATCAGACAGCTTGTGCACTCAAAAATGGAAACCAAACAGCTTGGAGGCCAATAATCAAACTCTCTCTAAATGGTCTAGAGGAAGAAAAGAAGGAAGAGGGAGATGAATGAAAGGCAAAAAGTGATGTAGAAAGAGAAGAGGGGATACAGCAGGACTAACTGAAAGGAGGTAAGGAGAGAAAAAATGAGGCAGTGGAGAAAGACACATACAGTAGAGGAGAAGACATTAACTGATTTGAAGTGAAAAAAGATGAATGGAAGAGAAGACTTATGGAAGCTCTGACTTGTCCTTGACTTGACTTCAAAGTTTTTTTTCCTCATATTGGCCTGACCTGGGGGCAGGCCCTAATGTCAGCCCTTCCACGTGCGACATAAGACTAATTGTGCTTTTGAAGCAATTAACTGGTGGACAAGGATTAATGTCACCAACCTAGACGTCTTGTGCTCTAATGGCCAGCTATGAGGGAGCGTGTTGCCTGCGACAAAATCATAGCCAGCCTAAGCTCTGACATTAGCATTTTGATTGGCAAATCAAAGTGCAGGGCTAGGTGTCTCACTCAGAGAGAGAGAGAGAGAGAGAGAGAGAGAGAGAGAGAGAGAGAGAGAGAGAGAGAGAGAGAGAGAGAAATAAACAGAAAAAGGGTGGCAAGCTTCAAGGGAGAATGTGTGTCATTCAGCCTCAGTGTTCTTCCTGATGCACAATCACCTGCGATAATGAATCTTCTCATTAATTTTCAGCAAGGCACAACGCTTTGGACACCACACAGATCCAATTAGAATGGACGTGCTGTGCCACAATTTGTGGACAAAACACTGTGCTGCAGTCATTACTGCGCCATCTTCTCATTGCAAGAGTAGTCGTGAAAAAGGAGCCTTCATTTTCCTGCTGAGCTCGACCTGAACACCTGCGAATGTGCATGTGCACCACATGCCAAGAGGGGCTCTTCTTCAGGTCTCAAATGTACAGTTAAGTGTGTTAAATGATTGAAATGCAATCTTGCTTTGGCATTTGTCGATACCTTGAACTATGTTGGTCCTAGGGCTGTGCAATTAATCGAAAAGTAATCGTAATCGACATTCAGCACATATAATCGATCCAATTTTCCCAGATCAATTATTTAAATTACTTTCCCTTTCAAAAACACTACTGCATGTGGAGTCACGTATTCCTGCTCCATTTCGTTATTCTGCAGAGCAGCTTGTACCAAAGACAAAACTTGTCAGTGAGCTATGAGGGCAAAAACATAAAACAATAATCGTTTTTGTTTGCCTTTATCTGTTTTATCTGTCTTAATCTGTTTTGAGGAGAATTCACTGTTCTGTTCAATAAATGCAACAGATTTCCAAAGTCAATGAGTAATCATGTAAAATAATCGTGATTATGATTTTTCCATAATCGAGCAGCCCTAGTTCCAGCATTACGCACAATGATTCCAACAGCAATGGCGCCCTCCAACTGGCGTCATTTTCCTCCCGTGCCATTTGAAGCACATTAGCGAGGGGGCTGCTCACATGTGAGTGATGAAGAGAAGCACCTCCTCTTCCCTGGCTTACACATCTGAGCATGCACACCCATTCCTCTTTAATGATCATTTTACCCTCATATAAGGCCTTGGAGCTGCCAGAACCTAGAGGAGTTCCTTTACATGCTCACGCAGAAGGACTCCCCTGATTTATCTTGCTAATTCTCTCTCTTGCTCTCTTACTTATATTTTTGTTGTCTCCTTGACCCTCTCTGGCACACAGACTCGCTACGAACAATGCATTTTTTTTCTTGGCGCGAGCACACAAGGTCTTCTTTTTCGAGCCAACAATTAGAAAGAATAGATTAAGCCCCACAATGTAGTGCTTAGCGGGGGGAAAAGCAATAGGTTTACTCTCCAAACATTCTCTCCCCTAAGAACACGGGGGAGAAATCAATAAGCATTCATGTAATTCACTTTGCAGTAGTTAACTGGTCGTCGTGGTGACAAATAACAAAAAGGGGAGAAGAGGGGAAGGGGGGCTCATCAGCAGGACAAGTCAATGAATATGTTGGAGAAATTGGTCACCACTAGAAGCACAAAGACAGTTATTCCAATTCTCAATAAAACACCTCTACATTACAAGCTCTTGCCAGCCATGTGCAGAGGTGAAGAAGCCATGTGGGCACAGAAAGAAAAAAGCCTGGAATGTGTCGCAATGCCTTACAAGCAAATTGATTCCTGTGTGGACGTTCTGACAGGTGGTGTTGAAAGCCTGGTGCCCTGGTTACAGCAGTGATTGTGTGCTGGTTGGGGGTGTGGGGGGTGGAAGTGGTAAAGGAGGGCTCAGCATGGCTGTTGTTAGGAGAGCATCATGAAGCACAATGCAAGGATTTCACTGCTGTTAAAAGGGAAAAAAATGAAATGAGGAAATACTACACAGGCAGAGCTTGAGGGAGTTTGCTGGCTATGTCAGAAGAGTGTAACTCACTCCGCACCCATACATGCTGACTAATCCTGCTCTAACTGCATACCTGCTGGGCATGGGGTCTGTTTGCTGAAATACACATGCACACACACACACACACACACACACATTCTCTACATATGCTCTTGCTCTAGGCATGCATAGACACCTCAGTCACCCAACAGAACTGAGGTAAGAGATAGTGAGAACGTTATTTTTCATTAAACTCCAAATATTAGATACCATCCTGATCACCAAGCTTAAATGACTCCATCCCATCTTCTAATGAAGCAGAAGGAAATTAGAGTTGACTCAACAACTTTTTCCCCCCAAAACTTTGAGATGTTCAAGCTCTGACATTCTGATCCCGTCACTATAAATGATTGATGAAAAGTCTTCCAAATCATGTAGTGATCTCCACTTTTAATGTATTATTGATGGAAATTTCGCGCGTCAGAATATGGATGTGTGTTCGCTAAGCCCGCGCATAACGAACATTACGTCGAGGTCCGTGGGCGTCTTTTGAGGGACCGGTGGGGCCCGGGGGCCAGCGGATTTTCCTCAGAAGTCCTAAACTTGAAATGAAGCGGGAATAATCAATGCGGAAGGGCCTCTTGGTTAGATAATTTTTACTTCTAGATACTCCTGAGACCGATCGATGGAGCCGGTGCCTGGGAAGAAAGACTGACCAATCGTTTCCCTGCGGACTTTTCAATTATACACTGCTAAACATCTGCGACGCAGGAGAGCGCCATGGAGAAGGTTGATGAGACCAGTCACAGCTGCGCTGGTGTTAGATCTGGGTGATAACGGCCGACATCCCCTCAGTGAAGAGCAATGCTCCGCAAGCTGCCGGAGAGAAAATGAGTGTGCACGCAAAGCCTGCCTTTAAATATTCACTCTTGACTTTCACTGCACGCACACACACACACAAACACACACACATCTATTACACATAACCACACACATATACATGCGCTCAGTCATCACCCTCTCTCTCTCTACCACAGCCCTACCCCCACCCCCCAACACACACACACACACACACTCCCATACATACAGCATCCACTCTACATCCATCTTGTACCCTATCTATCCATCTTCCTCTCTTTCCCTCTCCGCTCCTCCTCTGCTCTCTGTATCACCACTGGCTGGCACCTTGGTCTTGATCCTGAAACTAATTGATTACCCGCAGTCCCCCAGAGCGACACAAACGCATACACACACACACACACACACACACACACACACACACACAGAGCTTGCAATCATGCCTGGGTTTTGTTTGCCTCCGCCTGATTTTAAGCCCTCTGTCTTTCTCGACGGTGCATTCTGTAAACTCAGACGAGTCCCGCGTATGTTGGCTGTGAAGAGCATATTAAACAGCCCGTAAGCCAGTAAGCCCAAGGAATGTGTGCTCAGGGGGAAGAGTGTACACCCCCTGCACATTGGTAACACAGATCTCTATTTAGTATTATCTTTATTAGTAGTATTTGCCTGGATGTGTTTAGTAAATGACACTGTATACGGCATGGCTTCCGAGAATAACATCATGCTTAGATTTCCCAGGGTGCAATATTGTCACAGGCATTTTGGAGGGGTTTTGCCATCAGCATAGCGACCAGCAGAGCTACAAGCATCACCTCAGGAATGAGTAGGAGAAAAAACGGACTAAATCCATGAAGCAACTCACGTTTTTCTTTTTTTCATATCAAACATTCCCCCACCAAACATACATCTACCTACCAACGCATTGTATTTGATTGGCTGTATTTGATCACCAGATTTGCATTCAGATCGGATGATTGATTGAACAACTTGTATTTATTTCAACAGAGACAGTGCATGATAGCAACATTAATCCTGAGAGACTTATGTGTTTGCAGGACTATAATATTAGAATGTGTAGTCTGGCTATGACCGACAGACCAGATTGGTCCAACCTAATGTGGCAGAACAATCTATGAGGCCTAAGGTTCTAAATTCTACCAGCAGAACTATTTGCTACCACTGAGGAACGTCTAGATTTCTAGGCTAGATATGCCCCATAAAACCTCTAATTCATATACTCCCTGTGTAGCTCCGTTGGCACCTTAAGGCGAGTTCTAAAGTTCACCTCGTATCTTGGGCTCCACTGATGGATCATTTCCATAACCACCTCACTGACGGGGCGGTGCCTGGGTTACACTCCCTCTCTGAGCGAACCGCTCACAGAGTAAAGAGCTTTGCACAGATTATCAGATGGATGTGCCGATGTCCCGTCTTCCAAAATAGCCTTGGATTATTCATGGGGGAAAGCATTACAAATGACTGCTGTGTGAGTGTGTGTGCGTTTGTGTGTGTCTGTGTCACTTAAAAGAGAGGGTGTTTTGTATGTGTGGTGCAAGACAAAGTGTTAGAGCCAGAAAAATGACAAGACAGCGATAGGCTGAAATATGTGTACCATTTTGGCCACAGACAGCAGCTCACGCACACACCGACACACACAATTATCTTTTTCTGTCACTTTTGATAAATGCATATTAGAAAAGAGAAGACTCATAGGACGAGCAAATTGGGAGGTGACAGAGCTGAACTTTCCATAATCAAGTGCCACTTGTGCGCCATGTGGAGACCGCAAACACACACAGATGCAAAGGCGTATACACACACACACACACACACACACACATATAGAGACATAAAGAGAGAGAGTGCAAAACCACAGCAATTTGTGCATCCGTTCCTCACAAACACTTACTGAAACAAACAACAAACACACCCCAACCCATTAGATATGCAAACACATGCCTGGCATGACAGCTAGATTTACTGTGACACATCAGCCCACGATGGGGTAGCTGTGTGCTGGCTTTGTGCGTCCGTGCGTGCGTGTGTGTGCATATGTGTTTTCTTCAGCGGCTATGTTGTGTTTACGTGTGTGTGCTTGCGTGCGTTTTGCTGCAGATACGCTCCCAGGCTCTGGAGCCAAGCACAATTCCTTCATTAGAATCAGTGAAATGCCTAAGAGGGATTCAATACCTCTTGGGGTTCTGCCAACAATCGACAGAATAACTCAACAGAAAAAAAAGAAAGAACAAAACACATGCTCTCTCTCCATCACACTCTCCATCTCTCTCTCTCTCTCTCTCTCTCTCACACACACAAACACACACACACACACGCACACACACACACACAGACACATTTGGGTTCTTACATAGAACCATCTTTCATAATTCAGCGAATCCTCAAATTCAGGGCACCCGCAAGAGAACCCAAATTCAGGACAGGCTTACATAAGCGCCATAGATTCCTGCTGGGAAATTAAGGCCAGGCGAAGACGGCGGATGATCAAACATGGCTGGGGTAGAGACCAGGCGAACAGGAGAACGGGGCGGGCGGGCAAGTGCCCATGAGCTCTCCAGTGGGCCACCGGTGCCCCCTCTGCTTGGGCATGAAGCCCCAGAGTGAGATCAGAGTGCAGAAAATCCTAATTCCTTCACGGATTAGCCCCGCAGGGATTAAGTTAATTTGATCCACAAGCACAGGACTAGTGTATGAGCATGACAGATAATCCACACAAATGAGCGATAAACTGAGGGTGATGCGGCTAGGGAAGGCATGGTGTGATCCCTCACCTGTGTGTGTGTGTGTTTGTGTGTGTACGTGTGTGTGTGTGTGTGTGTGTGTGTGTGTGTGCGTGTGTAGGGGGTGGTTCACCAGGCACAGTTGTACATGCTATTGACCCCATCAGTTTGATTGTGTGCGCATGTGTGACATGTGTGTTCTCTTCCCCTCTGTCCATTTGTTCTTGTCATCAGGAAGCCTTCTCCTACCTCCATCGATTAATTAAACGGCAGCTGATTCCTCCTTTTTAAAACGTTTAATTACACCAGGGAGTGCAGGCATGGATTGCACAAGGACAGGGGGAGGGGTGTTGTCGCCAGGTCGTTGCGCTCCATCAAGCCCCCCTTACCCAACCCAACAAAACCCCCACACACATACACACCTCCACCTCCACCAATGTCAACACGGTCACGTGGGAATAGAAGCAGAGGTAGACACGCATCAACTCTTCCCCTTTTTCTCCCATCTGCCTCAGCACAAACCCCTCAGCCAACACTGCTCGTCAGTGGCCTGTATTTACTGGGGTAGGAGGACCAGGGCTGGGGTTCGTGATAGGGGATTAATACCAAAGAATCTAGAGCGCCTAGCAAACAAAGCAGCAGGATGGGAAAAAATGTCAGCTGCACATTACTCAGTTGAGCTGTGGTGCTTCTGAAGAGTGTCGCCTGGGAGGGACCCTGAAAAGTCAGGGAAAGGCTACAGAGGGAGGAGGGGGGCGGGTAGAAGATTGTAAGTAAGCGAGAGAGAGAGAGAGAGAGAGAGAGAGAGAGAGAGAGAGAGAGAGAG
>JAGFZM010001146.1:188950-238122 GCA_017657215.1 Limnothrissa miodon
TGTGTGTGTGTGTGTGTGTGTGTGTGTGTGTGTGTGTGTGTGTGGTGGGGTATTTCCATTACTGACTCATTAGAAGTGCCTACAGTTGCAATCCAGTCGTCAACGTGGATTACTCAGATGAGCATTGTTTGCAAAAGATTACAAATCACTGTGGCAAGGACATATGCCCCCCGGTATTAGGATCTGTAACACAAAAGTGGAATTAAAGCTTTTCCATGGTTCTTATGTTTTGGGAGCCAAAAGGAAAAAAAAACTTTTTGAGTGACCTTCTTAAGGGGAAACAGTCTGAGAGAAGACGACACACCGCGTGTCTGCGGAGGCACAAACGCACCGAGCAGTGAATGAGACTGGTATTTCAACACACGCCATCAACACATTACGCATATGGATCGCTGGCATTGAGCGGCACGCTCTCTTTTGGCCTGAGTGACAACACAGGCCTTGACAAAAAAAAAAGCGGCTTGCCCCTTTTAGCATTGATCCACTGTACACATTAGATAGCACACTGGCAGAGGTGGGGGAGTAAGGCGGGCTAAGGCAAACGAATGGTCAAGGACAAGGCCACATGGGTCGAGCTAATGCTTCCAGAAGGAAAAAGAAAAAGGTCCATGGTTGTTCTGATTAACATTTTAACACATGAAGAGACGGAGAGAGAAAGAGAGAGAGAAAGAGAACACTTATCCTACATGATCATCTTCTATCCCAAGCTTAATGTAAAGAAAAAGCTCTCCGTCAGTCCATGCCCCTGAAATGGTCTGTCAATTCATGTGAAGAATGGAGAGAGAGAGAGAGAGAGAGAGAGAGAGAGAGAGAGAGAGAGAGAGACACAGACAGAGAGAGAGAGAATGAAAGAAAGAGAGATGTGAGCTGATAAGGGCCCAGGGCGGCAGCAGCATCCTCGGTGATCTTTAGTAATGTTCCAGATGACTGCTGGAGTATGGATGGGTGATTTGTGGGTGTGCTTCCTGTAAGAAAACGGCATTCATCGCCTGCTTTCAGGGGGGAGAGAGAGATAGATAGAGAGAAAGGGAGCGAGGTGAGGGCTAAGAGGTGGGGGTGGGGTGAGGTAATGCTGCTCATTTGGGAGGTGGGGTGGAAAAAGACAGAGGGAATGGGAGAGAGAGAGAGAGGGCGAAAGAGTGAGCGGCGGGGGTGTGGGTGAGGTAATGCTTCTCGTGTGGGTGGCGGGAGGTGGGGAGGAGAGGAGTGAGGAGAAATAGAAAGCAGGGCACTTTATTTTAGTAAAGCACAGGCTTGAAGGTCAGCGCATATGAAACAATCCATAACAGATGTCACTTAGCAAAATTCCAAGAGCAAGACAATAGACATCTGCTTCCATGCTAGCCTCTCCCTGTAGCACTCTGCGCAGAAAATAAATAAATAAATAAAAATAAATGATAATAATAATAATAATAATAATAATAATATATTTATATCTCAAATATATTAATGGAAGAAAGTTTACAAAAAAAAGAAAATCATGTGAGCATATTCAAATGCAGACTGCACTAATGGTGCATGCAATTTCTCATGTGACATTTCAGTTTTCATTCAGCCGGGCCCGCTTCCTGACGGGGTAGGAATGTGCGCATGCTGTGGCCTGGAGAACCATGCCTCTTTCTGGGTGATTAATACCATCCCCACCACCCCTCGCTGCGACCATCCTCTGCGCACACGCACATGCAGGCACAGACGCGCACACATGCATGCGCATGGCCTGACGAGATCCCAAAAAATAACGGCGCGCACGGAGAAGATGATGACAAGCAGTTGAGGAGACGCTTGTTATATCTTCACAGTGGCTCCCTGCGGCTCGATGGCCGTCTAAATGGCTTTGAGGATGCTCGGCTGGAGGCCCGGGCGCGTTTGTAGATGGCCAGTCAGCGATGGCGCGAGGAATGGCTGCGGTGGCGGTGGGGAGTCGGCATGGCTTTGGTGGCCGTGGCCATTTATTAATTCGGGAGGTGCGGGGGGCGCTGCAGCTGACGCCATGCTTTGCACTGGGGCCTCCCAGCACTGGGCGACACCGTTAGACATAATAACATAATTGGAAGTAATGATGGCTGCCCTTTAAAGAGGGTCTGAAGGGACCATTAGGGACGAGGAAAGGGAAGAGGGATGCGAGTGGAAGTCCTTTTCTCTCTCGCTCTCTTTTTTTCATTTCTTTCTTTCAGGGGCGCCTCTGCCATGTCAAACCACACCACTGGCTATGACCATCTGCTCCCTGCACCAATTATAATCTCTTTATGTCCTAAGTAGCCGGGCCTCAGTCCGTGTCCCTCACTCCCTTTCCTCCTTAACTCGCTCTCCTTTTCTCCCTCTACACACATGCCCACTGTTTCACTGAGGCACACACACACACACAAATATGACACATATGTGGGCGCGCACACAAATGCACCACCCACAGACACACACACACTTTCTGATACACACAAGCCCACTCTGATGCACGGGCGCACTTATTCACATTATTAGTGTACCCACTGCACCGCACCAATTTATCACACAAATTCGAATGGAGAGTTAACTAACGTGATTGATCAGTTCTGGTGCAGATGGGGTCCCAAGTTGTTTAATCAACTCTCCTCTCTCTCTGCTTCTTAGTTTCTCCATCTTGCCCTTTTTTCTCCTTCTCTCCATCCCCCTCTCTCTATCTCTCTTTCTCTATCTCTCTTTCTCTATCTCTCTTTCTCTATCTCTCTTTCTCCATCTCTCTTTCTCCATCTCTCTGTCCTTCCCTCTCTTCCTCTCTCTCTCTCTCATTACCACAGTGATCTGATTTAATTCCCAGCATATAGTCTGCACCTACTATATGCCACACCTGAACGTGAAGCACCGCATTGGGAGCATGGCAGTGGCGTCAGCAGTGGCGGTGACAGCAGTGGCTCAGAGGGAGGAAGCCCGCCACTGTTGAGGGAGAAAGTGAGGGCCACTTCCTGTGGCTGTGGCCTGTGACGGGGCCCCGTGAGACTGCCCCCAGCTGTGTCGGAGGGGGGTGGGGGGGGTGACCAGTGAGCTGCCTGGGATGAGGCAGGGCTGGGCTTTGGCAGCAGGGAGGAGGAACACTGGGATGGTGGTGGTGATCCAGGAGCAGGACAACTTGGGCCTAGAAACCGAGGCCCCCACAGGAAATGCCGGGCGGAGAGCGGTGGAAGAGGCCCAAAATAGCGCACGGCTTCCCGCTCCCACATTTGCATACAAAAGCTGGGCCCGTCGGTCTGTCCGCGCTCCCCCGGGGTTAATGTGGAATGCCAGAGAGCTCCGCCGAGGCCGCCAGCTCAGGCTTGCCGTACTCACTGCTGCCTTCATTACTGAAACTCTGCCATATGAATATACTCTCTCTCTCTCTCTCTGTCTCTAGCCACACACACACATACACACACATACACAGCACCTCCAGTGAAACCTCTCACCGTACCTGCAAGCATGGCTATGTGATCTGATTACCCAGTGATAGAAAGAATGAAATAAAGAGTGAGGAAGAGAGAGAAAGACAAAAAGAAAGAGAGAAATAAAAAGAGAAAGGAAGGGGGGGTAAGTAAGAACGACATAGAGAGAGAGAGAGGGGGGGGGGATGGAGTAGAGGAGAAGAATGTGTAGGTGATGATAGATGGACATAGGGAGGGAGGACTGGCCGCTAATCAACAGTCTGGGAGGCAAATGTGCTGGAATGAGGTTAGTGAATAAACACCACATGTCCCTGCATATCTATACACATATGAAAGCAGACACCAGGCGAACAAGGCCTGGCATCTCATTAGAGCCTCCAAAGAAGGGGGAAATCAAATGACATCAAATAGAGAGGGTGTGCGTGCGCCTCTGTGTGTGGGAAGGGGGGTGGCCGCTGAGGAGCAGAGCGCAAAACACCTCAGTCTTTAGCCTCAATCTGTCTCTCAGCAATCACCTTTCTGGGAGTTTCAACGGCACCTATTTTAGGTTCCATCTCCTCTCTGTCTTTGCCTACCCGGTGACACAGAGGAGAATGAAAGCCACTTCTATTGGCAGGTCAGACACAGAAAAAACACAGTCACATCCAAAACTGTTTACAAGTTATTCTACACTACGCATCATTTCACTATTTCAGGTAACACAGAATGTTAGCGCGCAGTGAGCGTTATTAAAAGGAACAGCCAACAAAGGTTCTGTTAAAAGATCTTTCACCGATTGCTGGCAATAGGAGATGCCTTAACACATCCTCACCCAGCTTTACTGAGAAGATTTGGGCAAAACACAAGGCCTATCTACAGTGAAAACACATTTAAAAAGGTGCTAATTGCAGCGGATAACAGAAATAAACTGTGAGCTTTGGAATGAACTAAGACATGAAATTATTCTCAATAAGGGGACCTTGGTGAAGAGACACAAGTGAATTACTTGAATCGCGTGAAGTAAAAAGAAAATATTTTTAGTTCATCACCTTGTCTACTGAACTGAACTGGAGTTCAGCGGTTCTCAAACTCATAGTGCTCCATTAGAAATGTAGCCCAGCCACTGGGTATGGTGCAAGATTGAGCTTTGCATACCAATGCCATTCGTCAAACTGGATGGAATCAATACGGGAACCGACGCTGCTCTGCCATGCAAAATATTTAACCTCCAGGGGTCAAGAGCAATTGAGCTCGGCAACAACACCAATATGCCTTCACATTTTTAGTACAAGCAGGGAATGATTGGAATTAAATGGAGAGAAGCAACAGCCAGAGCCACAGAACAGACTCAGCTTCCCCTGGTCACCTCCGCACTCTCCTCTCCGCACACTGCCAAGAAGCCCCTGCTCTTCCTCGCCGGCTGTTATTAAGTGTCTGAGGCATGTATAGTTTTGTAATTTGTTTCTGACGGAGTGAGGCCCTTCCTCTCCAAGCTTCTTAACCAGGCACATTTCCAGCTTGGGTTTCTGCAAGTGACCCTTGCAAGGGCCTTGAGGGCTTTCTCTCCATTCCCATTGTTTAGGCTCACACTTAACCTCACTGAGATTGTGTAACTAACATCGAGAGGCTTTTTCTTCCTTTTATAGCCTATAATTTTAAGAAAGGATGTGGTCTTTTTGAAGCAGTAAGAAATGTTAGGCTATTTTTCCCCATTTGTGACTATAGGCTCATTCTAAAGAAAGGCAGACAGAAAGGGGAGCTACATCTGGGTTGGGAGACAGGGGGTGTCTGTCACTCAGTGCTCCTCTCATGGAGGCCATGAGTGTCCCCACCACCGGCATCCGTCTCATCTGGCGCTTGATGCAGCAGACAAACAGGGATATGTAAACACTGGCATCTGGGGTGTCTTAATTGGTGATTTTTTTTTTTTTAAAGACAAACTATAATTGTTTTGCCATTTTTTCCTTTTCTGTTTGTGTACATGTGTGTGTGTGTTTGTTTGTTCTTTGCCGGTGGGGAGATATCCTTCTCGTCGCCTCTCCTCTGTCTCCGACTCCAATGTCAGGAAAGGGCTTAGCGCCGGCAAAATATGGTGCCCCTCGCGAGTGAAATCGGAGCCATTCAGAGCAGCTGACAGGATTAAGACACCTGAACTGATAACACAGTGAGCAGCGGGCAGAGTGCTTTGAGGAGGGGGAGAGAGGTTTGTGTGTGTGTGTGTGTGTGTGTGGGGGGGGGCTATGTGCAGGAAGAAACTGGGACAAAAAATAAGAAGTGTGACAAACGAGGACATTGACAGAAGCGAGACTTTCCAAAGAGTCCTCCCACAGTGACCAGGCCAGTAGTGGAGGGCTGGACACAGCGGAAATTCGATTAACACCCACACGAGGCGATCTCTAGCCCACAGCCAAAAATCCACCCCAGACCCCTCTCAATCCCCCTTAGCCACCTCCCCATCCCACCCACCCCATCCCCTACTGCTCCAGTCTGGCCCAATACAAACAAGAAGCTCATTTTGCCCCCACCGCTCTGCCAATGGTTAATGACGAGCCCACCGCTTCATGGCAGGGGAACCATCTGGTGGCAGCAAAGCTTTTAAACCGGGCAAAACGCTGCCAATGAGACCTGGGTGTGAGGTTGGATGCTGGCATAAAGGGCCCCCGCATCCCTCCCGCCTCAGACTGGGCTCTGCCTTCGCTCCACATGGAAGCACATGAAACCAAAAAGTGTTTTCCACAGCGCATGCAGCCTTCCAGCCTTCTTCAACTTTCCTGAGAGCAACTTTAATAAGCAGGCATGCAAACATTCACTCACACACACACACACACACACACACACACACACGTCTGCATACTTATTATCATGTAAAAAAAAAACAGTATGTTGGTTTTTCAAGCAGAAAAGTTTGCATGTACCCACAAATGTTGACATATTTTTCATATTTCTCAGAGTGATGAATAAAGACTTCAAGACGGAGGGAAGCGAGGAATCAAGATGCAGGCAGTGTGGTGAATTCTGGAACATTCATCAGAACGTGAAGGCTCTTTTTTCACACATGTAACTTTTACTTATTTAGGCAGTATTGAGCTGCCTCATCATCACTCAGTGTGTCAGTGGCTCCGAACTGAACTTAGTCATAAATCTCCACATTTCTGCCGAATGCATGCATAATATGAATTAAAAATATATACTTTTTTTCCGCCCATTCAGCTTCTACTGCTCCCTGCCATCACAAAAAATAAATAAAGTACGCACTCGATCGCTCACATTTTCAGCAAGCCCCCCGCCAATCCCTCCCCCCCCTCCTAACACACACACACACACACACACACACACACACACACCTACCTGTCTAGTTGTTGCCTAAGCATGCAACTGGAGGAAGAAACATAATGGAGGAAGAGGAAGGTGGCAAGACTAAGGGGACAAACTGTGTGTGTGTGTGTGTGTGTGTGTATGTGTGTATATATGTTATGTGGTGGCGTTGCTGACAGACTTGAGTCATCAGTGTCATCGCTGATGCTGCTCTGCTCGCACCATCCTCTACGCCCACCGCTGCCCCATTAGCAGCCTTTCATGCGGCCCACCCCTGCCAGGCCAACATGCAAATGCCTGTCTCTCGCTCGCCACACACTGACTCAGTCGCTGAATGTGACTAAAGGAATGGAGAGTAACCACACACACACACACACACACACGGATGCACGCCTGGGGTTCCATTCGGCAATGAATCGGAGCATGGTAAATGGACTGATTTCATATGCCGCTTTTCTTCTCAGATGAGCACAGAATGATGATATATAATTAACGTCTAGTGTTCCTATCGAGTGGAGACGCGCAGCAGCTATTATTGCTGACAAGGGATTTGTGCTCCAAGGCCATGTGGGCAACCATGAGATGGAACCAAGGAGTCCAAAGGCCACCCAATTACGGCAGTGCAGCGTCACTCTCTCCCCTTCTGTCGCTGCCGCCTCAGAGCTGCGGCACCGCGCATCGAGAATGCTCACTCATGCCCGGCCTGCTGGTGTCTGTCAGAGCCGCTGTGGAAGTGCGGAGCCGAACTGTCACAGAGCTAAAAAGTAGTGTGAAGTAGTATAGTAGTGTAACAGTATTTGTACAGTTATGGATTCTCTCTCTCTCTCTCTCTCTCTCTCTCTCTCTCTCTCTCACACACACACACACACACACACACACACACACTTTATAATAATCCTGCTTAAAGCCCAACTACCAACTATCACCAAACCTTGAAAATACTGTGGGATGAGAGTCAGGGAAAATGGCATCGAAAGCTTTGACAGTTGAAGTATCATGTTTTTTTTTTCTGGAAGTGGAGGGTTTTCGTTTTAAGGATGACACAAAGCAAATATGTTTTATCAGAGAGAGTGTTTGCAGACAGGATACTGAATTCTACAATATTTTCCCTTCCCTTGGTAAAACTACACCACCACACCCACACAAACACACACACGCACACTCACACACACTTGAGATACAACACTATGGTTGATCCAACAAGAGTGACGTGAGATGTCAAATTTGGCCAGCCAGATTCACTGTGGCAAAAATAAATATTCCCTCAATTAGACATTTGTAAGTAAAATGCCTGGTGTTAACGGCTCAAAGCAATTTCCGATAAGGCCGCGGTGTGCTGAAGTGAATCCAACTAATAAATGAGTTGAGCCGGTGAAACGTATTTTTAGCAGGAGATAAAACATACCTTGGAAATGTATTTCTCAAGGGACAACCAAATCTAATTACTCGAGATGTGGGGTGGGTGTGACAAGTGTGTGTGTGTGTGTGTGTGTGGGTAGGTGGAGGGTTTAGAGGTGTAGTGTGTGTGATTGAGTGTGTGTGGTGGTGGGGGTTAGCGAATAGTGAGAGCGGGGCTGAGGGGCTGCTGTTCACTAAGCATCAACGTTAAACCCTCAATTTGGCTTCCCATTAAACACGTGCTTAAACCCCCATAAAAAAAAGAGAGGGCGGCCCAAGAGGAAGTGAAACCAATACTGTCCTCAAAAGCAATCTCCCCTGCTGCTAATAAGACCACCGACTGAAGACTAACGTGATTGCCGGGCTCCCAGCCTCCCCCCAACTCCTGTTACATCTGAGCTGGGCTTCGAAATGACAGCTGGAAAGACAGACACCGTGTCCAAAAAGACCCCAGCAAAAGAATTTGGACAATGACTATGGGACAAGTATTGAGAGCAAAATGTCTTGAAAAATCGGCAAGCACAATTAGCGCTATGCTAATTGCTAGGAGTGACAATGTGCCAGCCGCTTTTCTCATTGGGACATTTCATTTTCAATTTTTGCCATGTTTAATGAAATTCACGCCGTGTGCCATGGTTGTGACTGTGCTCTCATTGCTGGCACAAGAAATGGCACCATGGGAGAAAGAAAATAAAAAGACAGGAAAAGCAGAAAAAAACCTGCCACAGTCACGACCCCACGCAGAATCCCCCTGATCAAAGTTATGCACAGAGATGATACAACAGAAAGGAAATTAGCCATAAAAAGCCCATGATGCAAGGTACAGTAGACAGGTGTGTGTGTGTGTGTGTGAAAGTGTGTGTGCATGTGTGTGTGAGCGAAACTGTGTGTTGTATGTGTGTGTGCATGGAGAGAGTAAGAAAAAAACTAGACAGAAAAAGAACGAGAGAGAAAAAGAACGAGAGAGAGAGAGAACTGGGGGCCATGGAAAGGAGGAGGTGGAGAATGACATGACTGCATGCTCACTGGGCGACAGGAGGGGGCCTCCCACTTTGATCACTCCCAGGCACCTTGTCTTCTACTGGGGGGAACCTGTCAGCTTCTCTCTCCCTCTTGCTTGCTATCTTTCTCTGTCTTTCTATTTCCTGCTCTCTCTGGGAAAAAAAGATGATCACCTCCTCCACATTCTTCCCCCCCCCCCCCCCACACACACACCTTGTTCAGGAGCTGGGATCAAAGAGTCCAAATTATGAGGGGACATGGTTGCCACCCCATGGGGGTCAATGGCACACCAACCCCAGCCTCAGCGCACCACACCGCACCCTCGCCGCAGGGCTGACTGGCGTTTCTGCCCCCCGGCAACTGCCGCGCATCACTGCAGCTGTCAGCCTGAGCATCAGAAATGAGATCCAGGACTTGTGTCATCATCAAGCCCCAGCCAGAAGGTTCCAAAAAAGTCCTCCTCTATTTTCTCCCTCTCTCTCTCACACACAGGGCTGTGCATGAGGGGTTTTATCTGTAGTACAGCTACAGGATGACCACAGTGCGCTGGTCTGGGCATAACTGCATAGGGAAATTCTTTTCGTGTGCTGGCAGATAAAGGTGACCGACCGACAGACAGACAGACAGATAGATAGACAGACGTACCATACAAAAGAAAAAAGGTGTGCTGTCAGAGTGAAAGCAACTGCCTTTCTGTTGTTGCTCCTGTTCAAATTTTGCATTACTTAGCCTTTTAGTTTAGCAATTATGCACCCCTGCTGAAGCACACCACACACACACACACACACACACAATTTATAGACGCAATATCAATCACTTCACTGGCAAGGCAGACCCTTTGCATAGGTCATTTCGGTTCCCTCTGCCTCTCCTTTCTGCGGAGACTGACATCTCATTTCAATTTAAAAAGATTGACATGGGGCCATATTTCATGCCATAGTATACTCTCATCCTTGAGAAAGCTATTAGAGGAGGAATGGGGGGAGAAAAGACAGATGAATTTACTACACCTGATGGGGGACCGCTTGGCCCCCTATTCTTTTCCCATCACCAGTGACTGAACACGGACATGATGATTACACAGCCCTCCCCCCATATACAACTGCCTAATGGAGCATTCCAATAAACCTTCATTCAATCTACACATTGCTGGCCAGCTCCTGTTTATAGGCTGGGGCTTTATTACTTTATAATGCAGTGACTGGGATCTGAAAGTTAAATGGAAGATGGAATCGATGGGCAAAAGATAAATTACACTGGAGTAAATTATGTACTTAACCTTGGTGCTTTCACACAGGCATGAGAAGATTGGAGAACAAAAAAACAACACACTCAGTGATATATACATAAAAACACTGTTAGAGAAAATCAATGTGGAGCTACTCATCACACATTATCCATCTCTGGTTTAATTTGTCCCCTGTGTGACTCCGTACACATGCCTCCTAATATTTCAGGTGTGACATCACATGCTGGCCTCGGTGCATCGTCTGCTCGAGTAAGTGATCACACACTACTGTTATGGCATGTGCTACTTGAAACGTTGCATAACTGCACTGGATAGGAGAATCGGAGGGATCGATAGTTCTCTCATTCTCAACCCTATCCACGAGCCCTGAGCTTCCATTGTCTTGAGCAGCACTGGAAATGACAGGGCAGCGACAACTGCTACAAAAATGACAACAAAAACAACAACTAAATCAACAACAACAACAACAACAACAACAACAAGACAATGTTTGTGGTTTGGAGTAGATTTGAGCCCATTCTGCCGAGCTCCTTTTTTCGCTGCAAGGCACTCTGCTGTAGGTGAGCACGCGCAGACAACACCTTGCCAGCAGGCACTGGGGACGTCCAATTTACAGCACTACAAAGCAGTCCTCCACAGCCGCCATTGCCCTCCATCCCCGCCCTGATACAAAACCCCTCACAAACAACCGGCGCAGGCCTGGGACTCCCCAAATTCCACGGGTCGGTCTACCTGGGGACCTGTCTTCATGTCAATTAGCTGAGAGCGCGGAGCTCGCTCAGGTGAATCAGGAGGACAGAGTCACTGGGGAGGGTGTGTGTGTGTGTGGGGGGGGCTTGACTGAGGCTGTGGAAAGCAGAGGAGAGAAAAGAGCTGCAACCGGAAAGCGAGCACTCTTTACCTCACAGCAACAACCTGGCAAACAAGAACAACAACAACAGATAGACAGAGGGTGAGGGAGAGAAAGAAAGAAGGGGGGGTTCTCTAAGACAGGGAGAGAAGGAGAAAAAAAGGGAGAGAACAAGCGAGTGAGAGGGAGAGAGAGACAGAGAACGAGAGCATGATGGCAGACATGCCCACATGTTGCCGGTGGAATTGCAACGTCAGTCAAATCTAATTTGCGTTTTGTCTGCTAAACACAGATAAACAGACAGTGGTTGAGTCCGTTCTGGCATGATTGATGAGCACCTCTTGCAAGTGTCGAGAAAGCTCCATCCCGCCTACCCTCACCCCCAGCCCGGACCTCCTCTTCCTCCCCACCCTTCACCCCTCCACTCCCAGTAGTACCAAACCCTCTTCCTCCTCCTTCTCTTCCTCTCTCTATCTGCGTCCATCTCTCCTCTCTCTCTTTGTCCCCCAGGCCTCTGCTGAGAAGCTGTACCACAGAGTCTCGATATCTAAACATAGCACAATTGCAAACAGAGGGGTAAGCTGCCACCACCAATAACACTTAACATGTAGTTCCAATGGCACTGCAAGGGCCTGAACAGAGAGTGTGTGTGTGTGTATGTGTGTGTGTGTGTAGTAGTAGTAGTACTGGTGGCAGCAGAAGGCCCTTGAGAACAGGATACAGATACTCCACAAATGCAAGAGAACCACTCTCAGAAAGCACCAGGCAGAACACATCAAATGAACCAAACCGAGCCCAAAGAAATCATTCAGGAAGATTCAACAAAGCAGACTTCACCATAGGGTGCTTTAGACACACCAATGGAGAATGAAAAGGATAAGGATAAAAAATAAATAAATAAATAAACTAGAAATAGTAATTCCGAGGAATTACGTTTGCATGGTGACATGCAAGTAAAATTGAGAAGAGGAGACAATATAATTATGCTACTGGAAGCTAGCTTGATAGTAGATGTATTATAGTAAGTTTGTTAATTCAGAGTGGACACACAACCTCCAAAGAGTAGTCAAAGAAAAGGCTACTGAATTTAACATCAGGTCAGCCAGAAAAGATTAAAAAAATCAGGGTCTGACTTGAGAAGACTTTGAGCAGATAAGGAAGAGTGCGGATCTAACCTCCAATCTTCTGATTACAAGCCAGATCGTTTAGCAAAGACCAAATCAAACCAGTTGACCAGGCTGAAAGAAAAAAAAAATTTCCTCTTACTAATTTTCTACAACCATAGCGAGCATGAAGCCTCCCCACCATTTATCTACTTTGGTAACAGACATTTGACTCAGGGTGAAGCAACTTAGTGGAGGCGGGGCTTTCCCATTAACACATTAGCCCAGGTGAACCACACATTTTAACGAGGCACCTGTCGTAAATTAAGGCAATTAGCTGGAGAGGCTGGTTTTGCTGACTTACAAACAAACACTCTCACACCATAGAAAAGGAAGTCAAGAGAAATTAAGGACACCTCAATAGTACAAGGTTAAGCAAGATTCAAACCCACAAGAGTTTAGGTGTTTGTTTATTGTCAGTTGTTGTCAACCTATGGTCAATGGCCTTATTCAAGGACAAGTCACAAATAGCCCAGCTCAGGTCAACACAAGTTGACAATTTAACAAGGCAATTTTGCTGTCAACCAATTTAGAGACAGTCTATTCAAAGGAATGATTCAACTTAGGGTTAAATGCCTTGTTTAAGAACACTGATGAAGATAGACACAAAGAGGAACAAGAAAAGTCGAGTCACAAGTATGGATTCCCACAGTAAGGGTTAGGGGTTGTACTGTAGGCGGGGTTAGTGTAGATGTTAAATTGTTATAATTTTAAAACTAAAATAAAACAATCTTGCATAGCACACACCACACGAGTGCAGTTGCAGTATTTAATAGTCAATAGTTTCCTTTCAGCAACCTATGGTTAATTGTCTTATTCAAGGGAATACTTAGACAAAGCCACAAGTAGCCCAGGTGAAACACACAGGTTAATGAGCCAACCAGTTAAATCGACACATTGTTAACATTAAGGTAGTTCTCTTCAGTATAGGCACCTGCCGTAAATTAAGGCAATTAGCTGGAGAGGCTGGTTTTGCTCAATCGTACCAGGTAAAGCAAGATTCGAACCCACGACCTTGTGATCACAAACCAGCTCCTCTACCCACTGAGCTACCACTGCTCCTGTAGCGTTGCCAGTTCAGTAGATGGCCACAGAGAGTTGTATCTAGACCAATGTTTTTAAAGTCAAATAACTTAAAAAGTAAAAGTAAGTAAATGTTCAAAAATACATTGCACAAATCACACGAGTGGTAGCTACACAATGCAGTTGGAATTAAGTCAATAGATTCAGCGGTTCAGGCTGTATTAAGTTCCAAAGATCCCATAGACTTCATCTATAAGTACACAGAAAAATAATAAGAAGAAGAACAGGATAACAATGGTGACATGCAAACTAATAAATAAATAAATAAATAAACAGTGAGACTTTCCCAGAATAGGACGCGGAGGTCAGGGTCAACGCTCCTTGTGGCTGAGGAGGAAGGAGCGGTGAGAACCAATGAGGAGATGATCCTCCACATCAGCCTGACATAAAGCAGAGGGGGTCAGGGAAGCAGACGTTGACCGCAGCACCTCCCTGTGCGAGCCCCTGGATGGGCAGAATAAGGCCACATCAATGCAGCCGCCACTGCAGGTGAGCGGCTCCAATGGGCAGAGCCTCAAGCTAGGAGTCCTGGGTCAAATCCTCCTGAATGGCGCGTGCTCCCATACACCCTCCAGCCCATTTCTATTGAGAGGCAGCAAAACATCTCAGAGGAGCTGGTTTATTTATATTTTTTTCTTCTCTTCCTTCCGCCTGAGCTTTGGAAAGGACTGCGGAAGGAGGGAGGTAGAGAGGGAGGGGGGTGGGCGGGGGAAGGCAGGCTGAGCAAGCGGAGTAGGACAGAGGGGTTGGCAGGAGCCTCGGAAGGATAATTAACATCTGTGCGAGGTGAACCACAGTTCAGGTAGATGGTGTGCTTTTGCACGAGCTCCAAAGTAATGCAATTAGGGAACAAAAAAAATAGAGGAAGGAAACCAAACAAACAAACAAAAAAAAAGCTTTATCGCCCACATGAGTCATACAGAGCCTTCAAACTGGGCCTGGAGAGATGGACACAGGTGCTTTGATCCCTTTATCCCATTTTTTCCACGCACGGGAAGAATGCATTTGTACACCACTATGGTAAGCTCATTACTATGGCTGGGTTTAGAGCCTTGACTGCGACTAAACAGGAGCGGAAGGGTTCCGCTCTACAACAGGGACTAGAAGATTTGGATGCACTTCATGTGTTAATAGAAGGAGATGCTCTTTTCCCAGTTTCAAAGGGTTGTGTAAGTAAACAAGGGGGGAAGGAGAGAGGCAGCTTGTAATCACAGTCATGTACAGTATGACTGTAAGCATGTGTGTATGTATATACCATTTGCTGGTGTGTGTGAATGTGTGTGTGTGTGTGTGTGTGTGTGTGTGTGTGTGTTCGTTCATCAACTACACATTACCACAAAGCCAGCTTTTCAATAGGGGTTGACTACCTAGTGATGACTAGGTGTGATGAAGCCCCCATAAGGACATAAAGTGTGAGACCCCAATCACATTCCCAGGTCAAGGGGACCATGGTCAGCCGAGCAGGTTCTTTTGGATTACTTGGTCTTGTAAATTGAGTTCATTCACCCAACCGAAATAAGAAAAACGACAAACAGCAGCCACAACTACCACCACCACCACCATAACACCAATAAAAAGATGCCATAAAGCTGCAATGAATATGACTTTTGAAGTCCACACAAGTGGGTTACTAGCACAGGTTTAACAGGTCAGAAATAAATAAATAAATAAATATATGTGTAAAACTGAGTCTGTTTTTTTTTTCTACCATCACTGGCTATGGTATAATGTCATTGGCTAACTACCAGAGCCGGATATTAAATAACAAATAAATTATAACTAATAATAACTAATAGGGTAGCGTAGGGTCAGAGGCAGAGATAACCCACCCTAACACTGACAAAGACTTTATTCTAGACATTACAGAAGGTCAAAACACCAGTTTTCCACGTTGAGAGAGAAACTAGCTTGGTAATGTACATGACCACATGAGTGAGCCCTATAATTTTGTTCTTTCTTCCTGGTGATGAACAGAGCAATTCCACAAGGTTACCAACAAGATAATTGTCCCAAGAGAGACAAGGGAAAATGAAACATCAAGACTGGGGGCTGCCGAAAGCAAGCACTTGTCAGCGGAATCCATTTCAGAATCCAGCAAAAGGCAGAGCAATCATGTCCAATCAGTGGCTTCCCCAGCATAACTGTAGTGAACAAGTCCATAAATTGACTGTTGAATCAAAGACAGTGACACAGGGAGACTGGCCATTAAAAAGAAGAACAGTCTGGAATATTCAGCTACACACACACACACACACACAAATTCCAGGAGTTCGCTTGGTAGGACCCCCCCTCCCTACCATGAACAGGTTTTATACAGCATGCTAATGAAGCTAGCTAAACATGCACACTTGGGAGGCAGAATTGCATAAGCAGCAATTTGCCCAACGTAATTCTTTAGATAATTTACAGCAGATGATGGACGTGCCTACCTCCACAGAAACAAGAGGTGGCAGACTGGCTGGGAGATGGTGGGATTGAGGGGTGTGGTGTCTGTGTGTGTGTGTGTGTGTGTGTGGTTGGGGGGTTACAGGGGTTTTGTCACGTAGCTGGGCCCAACGTGGCAGTGATGCCGTCACTCAAGCCAACATTGTGAGACGGAAGGCGCTAGAATGCTACACACGCAACACACGCACAAACAGTGACAAACATTCAACTGTCAGCTCTTTGCCCCTGGCACAACCCTTCATGTATTACAGACAGAAAACAAGACAGCAACAGAGTCAACAGGGTGACTGATAGTCATCAGATCTCTGCGGCGAGGCTTTGCTTTCTGACGTTTCCTAAACACCACCCCCCCCCCCCCCCCCCCACTCACCACACACACACACACACACACAAACAACCCCCCCCAACCCCTCCCTTCTTTCTACCACCTCAGTGAGAGACGATTGGGGATATCTGACGCATGTGCCTCACCGGCGTCCTTGCAAGACTGGGTCATTAGAATGCCAACACCAACCCACTTTTTTGCCTCTCTCAGACACACTACTCCCCCTCCTCAACAGCTGCCTTTTCCACAGCAGCCTTGTCTGTGCCTGGGCAAATGTACAGCCATCACGCACACCAAGACAAAGACATGTATATGTATAAGAACACTGTAACTCCTCTCTGCCTCGTCTCCGGGTTGACACGCCGCGCCTATGTGACGAGAATAACACATTTCCAAAAGCAAGTCTGGGGGCAGGATATGCAATGCTAGCTGACACTCAAAAAAAAAGAATTTGTAGAAATACTACTAGTAATTTGTAAAAATAATAATCATGACGACAACGACAACAACAACAATAACTCTGTACATTTTTTAGCTAAAAGCTGGTGAGTTCCATTTTCAAAGCACAGAGCTTTGCCTTATTGAGCACCACCAAACACAACACACACACACACAAACACACACCTCAGTGAAGCGACAGTGAGTGAAAAATCCGGCTGCAGGAAGATAAGGTCTCCCCTGGCAACTCATCCAGAGCCTTAACATTGCATCTTGTTACTGATATTGCGCCTGGTGTGCACCAGGCAGCTGCAGCAGTAGCAGGGCCTGAATGCATAGATGATGGGGAGGAGGAGGGGGGAGAAGAAGAAAGAGAAGGAGGAGGAGGTGAAGGAGAAGGAGGAGTGCTGGGGGAGTAGGGGGGCACGTGGCAGCCTCAGTGGACTGTGACTCAGACATGTGAGAGGCATGTGAGAGGAGGTATGGACACACAGGTAAATACAGGGCAGCCGACTATAGTGTGCTTGTTGTGTTCGCTGGCTCAGACTGAGGAACACTAAGAATAGGCCACCTCCCCCTGAGATGCAGATAGGTTGCCTGACTCCTCAGTGTGTGTGGGTGAGCTAAGCTGGGAGTGTGCACGAGAGCATATTTGTGTGGAATTGAGAAGAGAGACTGACAGAGACGTAAGAGCAAGTAAGAGTGTGTGTCTGTGTGTGTGTGTGTGCGTGTGTGTGTGTGTGTGTATAGACATAATATGTGTGCGTGTGCGGTTTGTGTGTGTGACTGTCTGCAGCACGTTTGTGTGGCAGGAGGATGCTTCAGGCTCTCTTGGATATTCGTTAGCAGACATTGATGAAAAATGGATTCAATTTTGAGGTCTCAGTCTGTGACAGTACCTGCCTTGCCCTGTGCCGGCAGAGACATTATGAAACAGGCACGCGTTTTCTGACAAGTTGCTCTGGAGAAAATGAAGGAGCGGGTGGGAGCGGAAGCAAGCCTGCTATGCCCCAATCCGACTTAATGATAGGAGAGAAAGGTAGGCTACCCCAGATATTTCATAGCTGCCCAGAGTGCTACAAAGCCAGGTTGTACTAATGCAACTTGATTTGCATAATGGTAGGGCAGGTTGTGGGTATTGATTACGGTTGCGTAGCAGCTCCAAAAATCAATTAAATGAATTGAGCAAACTACCGGAGATTATGCAGATTGGAACAAAAGGGGTAGAAAAGCGAGAAGGAGAGGAAGAGAGAGAGAGAGAGAGAGAGAGAAAGAGGGGAACTGGAAAAGGGAGAAAGGAGGAGGGGGGGGGGGACGGAAGCAGCTGTTTGGGTGAGCATAATGAAGCAGAACAAGAGGACCATGATTAAAAGTGGACAAGTTTCCATATGCCCCCCCCTCCCCCATTCCAATGGAAAACCCCTACTAAATGCACACAAAGGTCTGTGAATCAAAAAAGAGGGAAACAAACAAACAAGCGAACAAGAAAAAAAAAGAAGAAATGAAATAAATCATTGTTCAAAACTTTAAATCCAACTGTGATGTAATTATCTTTTGATAAGCTTCAAGAGTGCATTGCAGCTTCTGGGACGTCATTCACCCCTTCACGTGTGACAGCTCAGTCAGCTTCGGGGAAGGCAATGGTTCTGAGCAAATAGGAAGAGGGGGTTTAGGAAGGAAGGAAGGAAGGAAGAGAAGTATGGAAGGGGGGGGATCTGTGTGAGAGAAGAAGAGAAGGGATCAGCTCCTGTGGTGTCAAAAAAAGAAACATGTGCGACATGTGTGTGTGTTTGTGTGTGTGTGTGGAGGGGTCTTGACATGTGTTGTGAAACTTGCACTGTAGGCTAACACTTGGTGCCTGTAGTGACTAGCACTGGGAAGCCTGGTGAAGAGGGCGTGGAGGAGGCTCCAACTGTGGGAGGGGGTTGGGTGGATGCTGTATGGGGGTAAGTGGGAGAGGAGCCAAACCAGATGGTGGAGGAAAGTGAGAGCTCCCGCTCTCTCCCTTTCCTTCTCCCTCTCATTTTGTCCATCTCTGGTTTTGTCGAGTGGGAGTGAGTGAGAGCAACAATCCTGACACCGAGCCTGAGTGGGCGGTGACTGTCAGGGACACCTTCAACAGTGCATCTGACCCTGAGCAAGAAGCCCTGGCCAGAGATGACCCCCCCCCCCTTTGTCATGGGGGAGAGGAGGCATGGCGGTGGGGGGCAGGGGATACAGATCGGGATGGAGGTGGGGGCGTTGTGACGCTTGACCACAACAGGACGTCCTTTGGCAGGTGGAGACAGACCAGGGGAAGAACTCACTTCACACCACCCCCTGATTTGGCCAGCTGTCAAAGTGGCACAGCAGAGAGATGCTATACACTTAAAGCCATATGTCGTCCTCCCCTACACACACTCGTGCTCTGCTGGTGCAGCATGGAGAGAGCCTGGCACTAACAAAGCCAAGGTCACGCTTTCATTTCCCTAGCAGGGCTGACAAAACATATGCCTTCTCAGTGCAGCAAGTCACTTTGGGCGAAACCATCTGCCTGGCAAAAAAAAAAAAAACGCCCAATGTAGTGTCATTCTCACGACTGTGAGGCAAGGTGAAACTTCATCTTCGGTGACAGTCCCGATTCAGCAGCATTTTTTTTTTTAGCTGGAACCTAAAATAGCGTTTGTGTATTTGTGTGTGTGTGTGTGTGTGTGAGAGAGAGAGACGGGGGGTGGGGTGTTCAGACAGTGATGGACAGTTTAGCAGTTTCATTTTTTTTTGTTATTATTATTATTTTTTTGCGAGGACGCAGGAGTGGCAGCAGAGCGGTGGAGCAATAAAAGAGTGGTGTCACGGCCTGGGTGAAGGACAGCCACTGGAGTTTGATGAGCAGAGATGCAGAAGAGAGGGAGGAAGACGGGAAGGGGAGGGAGAGAGAGAGAGAGAGAGGCGTGGGAATATAGACACACAAGGTCACGGATTAACAGGGGGCCGGCGAGGTCTCTTTAGTGCCTCCGTTCTGGGGTTATAAAACATACAGGCGCATTCTGTACATTTATAACTCAGCAAACACCCAACACAAACACACACACACACACACATACGCACACGCCACAGAGTCAGCCAGCCATGCTCTGACCATATGACGACATCTGTCAGGCAGCTGTGAAACGCACCACTTCTTGCATCCGACACACCTCCGCCGCACAGGCGGAAGAACCAATTTAGATGAAGGCCAGGTATGCTCACTAAAGGGATGGACTGAGCTCGTCAAGAAAAGAAAGGCGACCCACCTTTGTGCCAACTGCTCTGTGATGAGTAACAGCCTCCCACTGCCACCACAAATGGGAGTTATTTAATCCAGCTCGGCTGTATGACTGGATTGTTTTGACAGTGCGAGGGTTGATTTAGCTTTTCGACAGAAGGGTGCGGTACCAGTGGCAGGGGGTATAAATAGAGAGCTGGAAGAGATGACTTAGCATAGAGGTTGGTGGTGCTGCCGCTTGTTGTAGGATTTCATTTTTTTTTGCTCTTGCCTTTATTTCAGTCTCATTCACACCAGCTCTCGTTCTCTCTCTCTGTCATACACACACACGCTTGTTTTTTCATATCCAACCCACTCAACACACTTCACAGTACTGACACAGAAGAAAGAAAGAAAGAAAAAACAGTCAAATAAGAGCTCAAAATTTTGTGGTTGTAAGCAAAAGCCTGCAGTGTGTGGCTGGGAAGGTTACAGAGGGGCCCTCAAGAGGAAGAGGCTGGGTGCCGATCAGGGGTGCCCAGTGCTCCGCTGGCAGCTGTGGGGGCCCCGTTTGGCGAAATTCCTCAAATAAAACAAACACCTCAGCAGAGGATGTTAACCTCGCCACGGGAGGCTGGCACCTCTTCTGACAGGGACGCCGGCGACGTCCTTGTTCTTCAGCTCAGCGAGAGCGAGTGAGGGTAAGAGAGAGAGGGGGAGAGAGAGAGAGGGGGAGAGAGAGAAAAAAAAATCTATAAAAGGAACCATTCCTTTGCTAAGTGATACAATCTTTGCTCACTTCCACTAGAAATAAGGGGGAGCTTCTCGGAAGCGAATCTAATTTTCCTCCTTCCAATAAGTATTTTTGGTCTGCCATGCCACGTGCCTGGGTGCACACAAGCGCATGTGTATAGAATGTGTCTGTATCACTGGACACGCTCCACCTCTGGGGGCCCAAGCCATTATCTTGTGCTTGACCTGCCGCGCCTCCTCCTCCAAGGACCCTGATCCCTTGTGACCTTCACGTATACATTGATCCCCGCTGGAAGCTTTAATGTACGTAAATGAGCCCACTCCTCTCATGTCCGGGCAGCCGACTTAGCCGCTTATGATTAACGGCGGTCGCCAGATGACCCCACCCGCCGCTGAGGCGGAAGGCGGAGGTCAAACCTTCGTGAGAGAGTCAAAAGGGGCCGCAAGTTGCTGCCGTTGCAGGTCCTCCTTCAGGAAGAGACAGACGAGAGACACCATTATTTATTTATGCAGACCCTTACTCCTTCATACCACCGGGTGTGTACACAGGTATTTGTTATTTCTAGTCGACTATCCGCCCGTACACCATCCGTCCACTAGTGCACCAGCGCACAGCGCAAAACAAGACAGGGAAAAAAGAATATGGTGGCAGGTTGTAATGGCTGAAGTGTAGGCTTGTATGGAGCTGCACGCCGAGAGCTCCCACAGACACATTGGCCTTTGCCTAGTTGTCCGACTGCCCCTTTCTGACAACAAAGCATTCTCGGTGAAAACTCGCTTTTGAATTTTACAGGCAACACAAAAAAACACTACCCTTTCTTACAAATGAAAAGAGAAATGACCCTGCTTTATTTCTTCCACTGGTGACACAGTTGTAAGGAAATAAAATCTTAGTTGTATTTTAGGAATTTAAAGCTCATTACCATATCCAAGGCAGATGGAGACAAAAATCTAGATGAAAAGCCTAGGAGGTTCATGGTAGGAACACGTTTGAGATATCATTCAGGTCACCGGTCTATGGCTGTCAATATTCTGGGAGTCTGGTGCCAGGACTCTCCGAGCTCTGTCGACTACCTACTCACCACTGGATCTGGCAGCTGAGCTCACAGCCCTCTCACCTCTGATCTGCAATTTCCACCCTTCAGTCAGCCACGTCGGCCGCACCCCGGCGGCAGGGTCTGTTTGGGATGCAGCTCGGAGGCCTGTGGAGGTACTGGACGGATGCGGCGCAGCGCGGGCATTAGGGGATTTCATGCTATCTCTTCTCCGCCGAAATGTCACAAATTATCTAAAGACATCATGGTGGGCCTTGGAAATGCACCTCACCTGAGAGGCAATGGCCAAATCGCTTCACGGCATTATGCACTAGGTGAGAGGGCCACGAAATTGGGGGTGGCGAGCACGCTCTGAGGACAGCAATCCTTGGATAATCTGTTTCTCATTGCTTTTCTTTTCGTTTCTTTTTTTTTTTCGTTAGCTAGAATCACTACGCCTCTCCGCGACCTCTCTTCTCCATTTTAGTCCAACTTCTGAGCTCTTGCACATGGAACACTCAGCGGCATGGAGAAAAGTGTGTCGGGATCAAGAGTTCAAACACATCACTTGTGAAAGCGAATTGGTGGGTATGAAAGTCACTGAGAATCTGTAGGCATGACATAAAACCTGAGACTGTGCATTTGTGTTGCATTTTTTCTTTTTTTTCATTGCCGTTAGGCCTTGTGTGAGTGTGACATTTCTCGTTTTTTTCCTTCTTTTTCTTTTCACGTCTCCCTTCATTTTGCATCTTGCAATGATTTTAATATAATTCTCTTCCATGTAATAACGCCTAAGTTAAATATTAACACAAAGGGCAACATCAGGGTAACATACCACCAGAGACAAGCCCTTTGGATCATTGCCAAACTCCCACATCAGTTCACATACAACAAAAAAAAAAAAATTTTTTTTTCCTTCCGGTTCCCACAAGAGTTTGAAATTCCCCTTCAAGTTTAACCTGCTAAAATAAAGTACCTTCATTCCGTCAGAGACTAATTAAATTTCCTCAGAGCAGATATCACCTTGCACCGTGTTAACCTTCAAAAAATAAACTCCCAAGAATAGCCATGCAGCATGGACTAGGCCACACTAGACCACTGCCATACATATGTACTAGGCTGACTTCATGATCCTGACTTTCACAAATTGCTTGTCTCCCTTTAAAATATTTGTATTTATGCAGCTTAGTGTACCAAACTTGAGCTCAGACGTGAACATTTAGATTACTGGTTAGAGTACTATTCTGGGTTGGGGGTATAGGTTATATCCTATTTAACCAAAGGAGAGAAACTTCTCAAATCCAAATTGCTAAAATTCACTATTCTGATCATCTTTGGTACATCTCACAGCTGCCTTTCTTACCCATTTCAAACCTCATGCAAATGGGGGGTTACCCTGAAGAGACCCGACCTTTTGACCACTGCCACACTTGACCTCCTGACCTCTGCAATGGTGAACTCCCTCCCTCCGTCCCATGACCACTTTGCAGACTAGTGCTTGCAGATGTGGAAGAAAGAGGCAGAAGTGTGGCCACTCTGACATTCTGGCTTTTTTAGAAGGCAGAGAAAAGGCATGGATCTGTGAGGGATTTTTCGTGTTGTGTGTAAAGCCCACTGTGTGGAAACTCTATTCAAAGACCACTGTTGCCAAGCAAATCTTTTATAATTCCTGCTAAACTCTTTCCTGTCCACACACTACCATTAAGACAAACACACACACACACACACACACACACACACACACAAAAAGATAACAGATCCTTAACTGCATTTCTCTACATCAGTGGTGTCTTGGGTCTTGTTTTAATCAAGTGAAAATGGACAGATATTCACAATCAGTGCCTTGATGACTTTTGTCCCTCATTAGACACACAAACTGCAGTAGACAGACCTCAGTCAAGTTCCATAAATATTTGGTGGTTAATTTGCAATACAATGTTAGACGCGCACACACAGACACGCGCACACACCCTCTCTCTTACTAATTGAGTCATAAGATATAAGATTGTACATTAATTGTGCGAAGACTCATCAGCCATTACAGACATGGATTAAAACCATGATGCACATAACAAAAGCACCAGCATTGGCCAATTAAGGCCAGCGCAATGCCCATTAGCCAGTTTAATCAAACAAGCTGGCCACAGAGGCAGCGAGCTTCCATCGGCCCTTAACCAGACTCTATTTCTGAGTGGGAGGTCAGACTTGATCAGGAAAAAAAGAAAGAGGAAAAAGAATTTCAAACAGCCACAGTCCACTTGCTACACTGTGTCCAACGTGAAGGGCTGTTGAAGAAATCCATAGTTCATCCATTACTCAGCCATTTTGAAGATTTATCAGGGGAGGAGACGCGTGCATGCGGAGGGGAGAGACACGTCCATGCGGGAGCTGGCCAGTCATTTCTCAGACTATTAACAGGAGTTATGGCCAATAGGAACAGAACTCCTTAATGGTCTCGCCATTGATCCGGGATCATTTTGCAGACTGTATTTCAAAGGATGATAACGCTGATAGATAAAAGCGGGCACAGCTGTATCGGCTCCATGGATTGGCACAATGGGAAGGTAAGCGACAGATCACGCATCAACATTCCAGATGACACCAGAAAGAGAGAGAGGGAGGGGAGGGGGGTTGGGAAAGAATGAGGAATAGATATTGAGTACAAGATGGGAAAGAATGGAGACAAATGAAGGCGAGTGTGGAGGTATGTAGGACCTTGGGCCCATTACTCCTGGTCACCTTTCATTCACAGATCAATACCAGCACTAAGTGCAGTGTCTGGCAAAGGGAATATTCCACCTTTAACATTTACCTCGGACGTTGCTGTGGTGAAATGCTACACTTCCATAACTGAGGCCCTGTGAGCACAGGCATACAGAAGCAATTAGGTATTCCATCCACACAGTAGATACCACATACAGCAATGATGACAATACCAAAATAATGTGATAATGTGATATAGAGGCCACATACAGGTATGTGAATAATGTTTTTTTTTTATCTTATTTTTATAGTAAAATGATCATGATTATTATATTCTTTTATCTAGGCTCTCAACTTACAAACATTATCTATTTATATAGGCCTACAGAGGCAAGTCACCTGTTAACACGCTACTTTACACTTACAACATACATGATCGTGTAGAAATTCAAATGAATTGAAATGTTAAATCAGCAGCACAGTTCATAGGTTACAATAAACACAGAGACAACTTAAATGGTAAACATGAGCCAATTTGCAAATACACTGAAAGGTTAACATTCCAAACTCATACATATATTAAAATCTTAATTCATAATCCCAGGCTTCTTTAACCCTCCTTGACCATTTCCCTTCGCAAGGCCTAGTCCCAGACCAAGACCTATACGAGTGTAGAAAGGATTTAGGGACGTGAGAGCTCAACTCTACTCTCAATTCCTACTTGATTTTTCACAATTCAGTAACACATATTAACCACTAACTAGCACCTTATTAACATGCAAAATAGTCATCTTATCCTGCATTAGGATCTAACCACAGAGTACACCATAAACTGGAGTTTTATTTACCGAATATAAACTCCTAATTGCAACTCATAGCAATTAAGCTATTGGTTGGATTATGAACCCAATATGCTATGGGTAGTATGGGGCCTATATGGCAATAGTACAACAGGACTAGTTACTGCCCTTCAATAATATTTAAACCCCAAACCCCAAACAAAGAGCATAATAGTGTCCAAATAGCTGTACTTGTTCCTACAGCCACAGTTTAAGCCCACTACTGAGCAAAGCAAGTAGAAATCATATTTCATACAACTATCTGATTTACTAAGTAAGCAGTAAGGAGCAGAAGGAGGCAATACTAGAATTACTGTGCTTAATTGTATACTATGAGGGTGGCCTCTTGACAGTACAAGACTGCGTGTGAAAGAGAGAGAGAGAGAGAGAGAGAGATAGAGAGAGATATGAATTTAATGCCTCTTTTGAGGGTTAAAAATGAAGATACGAAATCAAGCTTGTTTAATAAAAGTGATGGCCCATGTTTCACAGGATGTCTTTTGTGATGCCAGGCCAAAGCTCACGCGGCTTTCCTCCGCACTCAACACTAACTCTTAGCCTTCCCAGCTCCCCACACCACTTCTGAAGTAACAGCAGCTTTGATGTTATTTTAGGATCGATACTTCATGGAGGCGAGAGAAGAAAAAGTCCAGTTGGGGAGGGGAACCATGAACCAGATTCTGAGAGACCGTTTCAAGCAAAGGAGACCAGAGAGACAGACAGAGAGAGTGTGTGTGTTTCTGTGTAATAGAAAGAGAAAGACAGGGAAAGAGGTCTATCATAGACCAAATGCATGATTTTTAAAGCTGCTCTGCAAATTCAACATTGGCGGTTTTTCACAAATCTGCATGATATGCATGCATATTTGAATACCATCCCTTAACACACACACACACACACACACACACACACACACAGTGCAGCAGTGAATTCATGAGACCAGAGCATTTGCATTTATATGTTTCCAGCACAGGGGGAATAACATAAATCACACCAACCTGGCTGCATCACTTTCACAGCTATTCCCTGCCTGTAAGTCGTGTAACAACAAAGAAGGAGGAACAGAAAAAGAAAGAAAGAGAGAAAGAGAGAGAGAGTCTGAGAGGCGTAGTTGTCCACGGCGCGAGTGTCATTTTTGCTGAGGTGGAGGTGTGACAATCCCCTCCCGTGCGTGGTCATTTACCATATGCAGCCACGTCAAAAAGGGTATACAGGGGCATTACTCACGCTATGCGGGGCAAATACTTCCAGGTGTGAGCGGAGGAGGCGCAGTCCGTCATTCGTCTGCCCGACGGCCCCATCAGAAGTTGTATTAATATTTGTGTCAAACCATTTGAGCTGCCCGCCACCTCCATGGATAGCCATTACAAATCCATTTGGGCAACATCATTATCAGTTCAGACTGCAAGCAAATCCCATTTGCCCCCCTCTTCCCTGAAAAATTCAATTCCCATCAATGGGTTCATACATCATGGCGCCGCCATTCACTGTTTCATTATATTACTTTACCCATTTTTTGGAGGGAAAAATGCATGCATAAACACACTCCCTCACTTTCTTTTTTTCTCTCTTTCCGTTTCGCTCTCACGCGCACACACGACTCTCGCCAACATATTCAACATATACATGCATACTGAGAGATACTAGTCCCAACAATATCAAGCGGTAACCGAAATCTCTGGCCCTTTCATTTCATGGTGCGCTGGAATGTAAATGAACGTGATGGTATCAGGGCTCGATTCACCCCTGGGATGTGGTCCCCACTTGATTCCCCCAAGCACGTAGCCAGAGGAAATCACCCGGCTTGTCAATCAAGCGGGCACAGCAGAGATATCCTCTCGGGCCTATTTCAAATAATGTTCCTTTGTCATTTGTGTGTGTGCGTGAGTGTGTGTGGGTGAGTGTGTGTGCGCACATGTGTGTGCATGTGCGTGGGAGGAGGGAGGTGTTGGCATGTGTGTGTGTGTGTGTGTGTGTGTGTGTGTGTGTGTGTGTGTGTGTGGGGAGAGGGGGGGGGTTCCTGAAAAAGAGGAAGCGTGAGGCTGTGCCTGATGAGAACTAATTAAAAAGATTAGAACAGAAGAGCAAGTGACATACAGTGATAAGGGGGTGACCTACTACTAATGCGCCACGCCCAGCACATTTAATCCAATTGTCTTCCGTCAGAGTTAGTGCGCCATTCTTTCTTTCCCACTAACCTGTCACTTTACAATGGGAGATCTCTTCACCCCACATGGCAATTTAGCAACTCATAACCTAAAGATGGGCTTCTCTTCAAACATGATGGCAATTCTGTGCAGGCAAGTGAAAATGAAAGCTCTCAGAATTCCAAAGTAGCTCAGAAACCATTAGTTTGACTCAGAACAAAAAAATAAATAAATCATAATAATTACAAAATATTAATAATAATGAGATGCTACTAATTCACTCAAAGATGTTTCCACTTAAGTGATTAATATGAGTTTTCTAATATTTCTTAAAACACAAAGCAAAAAACCCTCCACCCTACAGCAGTTCTACACTTTAAAAGCAAGAGCTCTACACCAGGGAGCAGAAGTCAAAGCTAGTCTTCCCACAAGCACTCCTTCTCCGTTTTTCATTTGAGGCCTTGCATTACTACGACACACTTACAGTGAGCAAACTCTTCCCTTTGAGCTGTTTTGTGCCTAAAATTATTTTGCATAGACCAAAACAAAGTGGACTCCCAAGGCAAAAAAGGCATCAGGTTGTTGTTGATCCTTTTACTAAAAGTAAAAGCAAATAATGAAAAACCAAAAGATAAAGACAATCAGTCGAAAAATGTCAGAGCACACAATCTAGAACGGACAAGCCGCTTAAATATGACATTTGACTGCTTTGAAGCCTTAGGATGATAACTGTGTGTGTGTGCATGTGTGTGCATAATAATCTCAGCTAAAACTGCACAGATTACCAAACAACATATCGACATCGACAGAAGGAGCACATTCCAGGAGGCCAGGGGTCAAGTAAAGTCATACGGACACACTAAACACAGTCATGGACTATCCTATCCCATCCACTATCCTATGGATGCCATGAGATTGCACATGCTCAAATCGGTTTTCAGGCCAACCTGAGCAAGAACTCTGCCATCCTTATGACGTATATTTCTATTAATACAGTATAACTCACACCCCTACATACAGCCCTCGGAGCTGGAGCATACCACACACACACACACACACACACAGAGTATGAGTGATGATAGCACTGTGACCGAGATGGCTAAGAGATTACAGACAGCCAGGGCAACTGCTAGTGTAATAATGCCATCACCATGTGTCAAAAAAAAAAAAAAACACACACAACCCAAGCCCTAGCTCTGTACAGCAATAACATGTCTTTTTTTCCTTTTAAGTTTTCCATTCCCTCAGACAAGAGCCAATATCACTATTGTGTTGACTTTGAGGCACAAGAGCAGGTCACGCAACAAACTACGTAACAACAAAATTACGTGTGTGTGTGTGTGTGTGTGTGTGTGTGTGTGTGTGTGTGTGTGAATGTGTGTGTGTGGTGGCAGGTCCTAGCTGCACATAAACACAGCAGCACATAACACCCACCTGCTCCCAGCACGCTGCCCAGCCTAACCGAAGAGACTTTCACTTTTACTAACCACGACAAAAGAAAGTGAACAAAATGAGATCAAAGAATGAGATATAGAATTTTTATTCTTTATCGGGAGAACTGGTCAATTCGCAGGGCCCCAATTAACAGCGCAGGAAAATGAAGTAATTTTACATCAACACGTCAGTGAAATGCAGCCCTTAAGTGAGACTTTGATTTGCGCCTCAACCCCCCACCCCTCCATTTCCTAAATAACACTGGACTGCAGGGAAGTGTGTGAAATGATCCAAAGAGCTATTCTACCATGCTGGGCTGCACCCTCGCAATGATTAATAATTAAATCATTCTGTTCACGGTAAGCTAATCTTCCCCACCCCGCTCTCGTTTTCTGCCTTTCTTCTGTCTCTCATCCTAAATGGTGACTCTTTACATGGACAAAAAAAACAAGGGTCACTCTACCATTGAATATGAACACTGTTTAAAGTGAATTCTAGGTTTGTGACAAGTTAAAAAACCAAGGGGAACAAACAAGACGACAAAAATCTAAGACGAAAAGAAAATGACCCTTACTAGTCATTCCCACTTCCTTCTCATTTCACAGGCCTACTTTTCTGTATTACTGTGTCAGTCCAGCTGTGTGTGTGAATATTGTATGTAAAAAACCTGGAAGACTTGAAGCAGGGAAGTAAAACCTGGATGTGAGTTATATTCATAAAACATATACTAAACACATTTGAGTAGCTTGAGAATTTTACACACACACAAAAATAATGATAATAAAAAAAATAGTAATGCAGAGCGATACTGTATTTTCCCCGCAGGTAAAATCTACGGTTGCATAAGTTCTGATATTTTTCATTTTACACTGTCAAAAGGACATAATGCTTTTTTGCTGCCTTCCACTCAAAATAAAACAGGGATTTTCACACAGACACAATCTGCAGGGCAAACAGAGAAGCATAAAAAAGGCAGCCAAAAACCACCATGGCACAGGGCTCAGCCCTCTGCGTGGGGCTCTTTTTCCCATGCTGTACTCCTAGGTAATAAGGTCATAGAATCTCATTACTGCCAAGGTTTGAGAGTTTTATATTATCATTTGGCTGCCAGCACAACCCGGAGCGGAAATGTAATGATATTTTGTTACCAGCCATCTGCCGCACGACCCAAAACACTTCCCCTGCAATACAATAGGCCTTTCTGTGTGCGTCTGGGCGTGTGGGTCTCAGCCACTGCTGCCTACGGTGCCCGCGCGAGCTGGTCCCGGCAGCACGTCCAGCGCAGAGGACACACTTGGCCTAAAACAGCTGCCTTGCACACAGCACATAATCCCCTCCCAGGCAGCCGGCGGGCGCTGGGATCCCCAAATAAAGCTCGCCGACTTTGTCGTCGCTTGTGAAGGCCGAGTTGCACAAAGATGACAACAACGACGGCTGTGTCACAGGTTTTTTTTTTAAGCCTGTGCATATTTGAGTGCCGAAAATCTAAACATGCCCACGTCGAGAAAGTGTGAAAAAGCGCTCGTGGCAAGGACTTCGGATGTGTGACCACTGAGGGCCTGAAAGTGGAAGGGGGGATGGGGGGGATGGCAGTGTGGAAAGGGGGTGGGGTGAGCTGTCTCTCTCGCTCTTTGTTAATTTTAGGTAATAGGCCCTGGAGTCATCTCGAAGCTAGAGCCTCATCCGCGTTTAATGGAAATTAGATTTTCTTTTCTGGATCGTTCCATGAATGCTTGTCAACATGCTGTCACAGTGGACATCCATGAAGTGACATCGCCTGAAAGCCATTTTTTTGGCGGTACACCAAATTGCCGAGGGCCCGGAGTGAATCAGGATTTCCTATTTCAGACACAAGCCAAAAAACAAATCCGTGGATCCATTTCACGCACACTACATTTTCTTTGGGGTAAGAAGATGTGATAAAAAACACTTCAAAATTGACAGAATTTACGTCACATTTCAACATCAATCCAATATTATTGCCAGCAACTTATGTTCTATAATTAGCATGACACTCAGGAAAGACAAACACAGGCTCGAACACAAGTGATGTTGATCTACAATATGTCCTTGCTTGCACTCCCACACCTTCCATTTCCTTAGTATGCAAGCAATTTTTCTATTTCTATTTTTAAGACTGAACTTGAAGTGGATTTTAGCTAGTGCCAGGCAGTCAGATTAACACTGAAAAATGAATTTGCTAGACCTATTTTTTCCAGTGTCCTCAATAAATCATGCTATGGACAATGACAACTAAACATCATAACCTAAAATAAGCAAATTGTTTTTTTAATCTGTAATGTTATCTCCTGAATACCCCCTATGGGCAGGTATCACATACTAACTGGCTTTCACTAATAATCTCAGATCATCATTCAGCAATCAATTTGACATGCAAACTTTATCTCTTGTGCTACAGCTAGGATTTAGCTACATGACATTGTTGTTAATTTCACATTGCTTACAAATAAATGTAGTATTCATTAACCCATTCCTTCAATGTCTTGCTGAAACTACACAAACTCTGACGACACTTTCTGATTGCACTTAAAAATAGAGGGTAAACTATATACCTCTTTAGCAAATATTAACAGCAGCCCAAGCAAAACAAACAAAAAAAATCTTTGCAACACAGGATGGGTCCAAACATGGGTAATTAAAACAACCGGGACTGAAGCAGCACTATTCCCACCACACCCCACTCCTTTCCTTCAAATGCTGATTCTATGCAAATGGGGCATCATGGTCCCTCGTCATGGCTCGACTCAGTATCCACCTGACGCATCAGTGAGATATCTGCAGAGGGTCGGCACCTTGCAGTATTGCACCATGTCACGCTTGGATGCTTTCCATTGCATTTCCCCTGTGGGTCATCCATCGCCACCCCATACACAACCCCTCCCATACCACCACCCGCCCCAAACACTGCTCCCCTGCCCCTCCCCACACCCTTGACGGCAGATCTCTAGTGGAGCCTTGGGGTGATTAACTTGAGAAAGATGGCTGCGGCGTCAGTGTAAATCCAGAGGGGTTTCAGGTGGAACACAGCCGCTTGTCTGCAGATGAGGAATAGAGAGGGGGCTGGGCCAAGTCCTTCCTGGAAATGCTCTGTTCCTTTCTCAGACAGTTAAAAAAAGAGGGCCCTAGTGTGTGTGTGTGTGTGTGTTTGTGTGTGAGTGAGTGAGTGAGTGAGGATTGGAGGAGTGCAGTAAGACGAAGAGTGGGAAATATGGAAACGGCTGGGCCCCAGGGTTGAGATCTGGGTTGGCCCATCTGTTGAACATCTGGCTTGAAGAGAGAAACCCCTTCTAGCCAGTCCTGTCAGTCCGGAAATCTTAAATTTAGCAGGCGACTCATACTGTGTGGGCTAAGCAGAACAGTCGAGGCCATGACTGGGTATTTTTTGTATTTTAAGTAATAAATAAATAAATAAATAAATAAAGAAAGAAAGAAAGAAAGAAAGAGGGGGGTTGGCTCAAACCAGATCACATCAGCAGGCAGTGAGCACTCCCGCATCAGTAGTCAAGCTAGAGTGAACCATCAGCGGGGCAGACCAGCTAGAAAGGCAATCACAGTTGTCAAGCTAAACAGAAATTAAAAAGAATATCTACTCTCGAATTGATTTCACGGCTGTACATTTGAAAACACCATGCCTGTCTTTGAGCTTAGTGTCAGCTCCATTGCCCGACTCTTTGCAACAGTGATTGTCCCTAATGCCCACAAAGAGAGAGCACATTGATTGCACAAAGCAAATTCAGACAACAAGGAAGAGAAATAGATTCAAAGAAAAGGAGATGAGGGGCAAAGACAGAGCGCTAGAGAGAAAAAAAAATGTTTACTCGCACACTTAAGCGGTTTCTCAAAACGAGATGCCTACATTCATCATCGCTCCTCTCCTTTGTCTCTCTCTCCCTGTCCTATTTCTGCTCACTCTCCCGCTGATCTCAGGCTAGCCTTTTTAAGCGGAGGCGTTTTCAGGTGTGATTGAAAGTGGACCCCCTCATTCTGACGAGCCATTCAGACCCCTCAATAGCCGTTCTGCAAATTCTCTCCCAGGGAAAATGGAGGGCTTCGTGAATACATTTGCATAGCATCAGCGGGCTCCTTCAGTGTGCCCTTCACATGAATAAAACAAACATTTAATAAAACAAAAGAAAAACGTTGATGACGGTAGTCATGTAATTATAAGCTGGTCGGAGGTACGCTGAAACAAGAGAGGCGGAAATGCTAAAATGTCATAAGGAAATGCCACAATATTTGAATAATTTGACAAATAATAAGGCAGGAATAGAGGGTGGCACAGAGGCAAAGGGAGTTAATGCTGAAAGTGCACTTCTATTAGCCACCGGTTACATGTCAAAAAATCAATATGGGGCCGATTAAAAAGCCGCCTTGCTTGCTGTGCTATTGCACTGATAAAGAAATCCAGTTGTTTCATTTTGGAATTTACTTCATTTATTTCCCCAGGTGTGTGTCTCAGAGAAAGCCGTCGGCACACAAAGCTCTACATAACAAAAAAAAGCCTATCTCTGAAGGGAATTACAGCTAATAAATTTCAAGACATATGTAATGAAAAACATGACCTGCATTAATTGTCTTGTGGAAACAAATCCCCCCCCCCCCCCCCCTCTTTCAGAAAGCCTTTGATAAGGACCCGACTCAACTGTTCGCCGTCTTGGCAGCCGGAGAGAATGTAGTGGAAGTGACTGAGGACCAGCGAACCCACGAGAACCAGTGAACTGGAAGGGAGATGTCACATAATCTATTAGGGTAAAAAAAAAGCCATTGCTTGACAAATTCTTCGTTCTGAGTTCTGAGTTCAATGGCGAAAGATTTGTTCAGCTGGGTTGGATTACTCAGGGCAGCCCCCCCCCCCCCACCACCAACCCATCATCGGCACACATTTCCACCACACACACAATCGATGGATGACTGATTATTGCATGATTATTTGGAGGGCCCAACAAAAAAAATGCCAATTTTGGGGACAGAGAGAGAGAGAAAGAGTGAGAGAAAAAAAAAAAGAGTTGGAGAGAAAGGAAGAAAGAATGAAGGAGACAGAGAGAGAAAAAAAGGGAGAGGAAGAAAGTAAGACAAATTGGCCTATGCAGTAGACTCCCCAGCCCATGTCCCAACCTCTCAGCAGAGGAAGCCAGCATCTCCCAAGCATTAAAGTGGAAAAACCAACGCCACTGCGAGAATTTAATGAGGAGGCAGTGCACTCTCTGGCCCGCTACTGACTCCGTGACAGAACGCTTCTTGGCATGTGGTTATTCCCCCTCCCCCTGCCACCCCACCTTCACCAAAGGAACAGGAGCTCGGCCATCAAGCCAATAACCAGTCCAGCCCACTCAGCCCATCTAATGCAAACCCATAATGCATTATGTTTGTGAAAAATGGCAGACAGAATATCAGTGACCACATTTCCCAGAAATGCTTTACAAACCTCTTTCTCCCAACAAAACAAATAGCTCAGGGCAGCAATTTCTGTGAAGTGGTGGTGACGAATGGTAAGTGTTTAATAGTTTCTCCTCTTTCAGGCTCTTGCTTCTATTTTAGCCCTTCTATTGGGAAGAAAACTTGTCACTGCCAAAGGGGCCTGACCAGGGAACAAGAATGACATTAAGTGAAGAAGAAAGGGATGAAAGGAAACTCTTTAGTGCACTCATCATCTGGGGGGGGGGGGGGGGGTGCAAATATTTCCAAAAGTGAGTGGTCTGTTCATCTGGAAGCAACCTGGCACCATGTTAGTGAGGTCACTGACAGATGTAGATTTAAACACTTCAAGCTCGAATGTGAAGTGTGCGTGTGGGGAAAAAAAAAAAAAAAAAAAAAAGTATCTCAGCAGGTTCTTGTAAATATTTGATCAAGGTACAAATCATCGGCGGCCGGAACATTGTAGAGGCCGACTTTGTTTTGGAAAGTGCCTCGGCAAAGAAAATAAAACAGGCCCCTGAATCGATGAAGGTGGTGAAAAGAAAAATTAATGCAAGAAGCAGGTAGAGGCTCCAGCTAGGGTAGAAAATGTTGATGGATGAAGTTTAGCATTCTTCTACAAAGGCTTTGATTGAGTGCCTTTGCAAAGACAAATTAATGCTACTGGTAATCTAGAGTAAGCTTGCCACAGCAGAGTCAGCAGCAGGGCCTTGCAACTCTTTTTTTCCCCTTGTCATACATCACACATAAACAGAGAAGAAAAAAAATGAGAGCTTTTTAAATTCCACACCCTCTAGTGGTCAATACACCACTACCTTGAAATACAGAAAAAGGGGGGTGAAAATCAAGCTCCTTGACAAACAGTACGATAAAGAACGAGGGACACATTTGAACACTGTTACTCACACATCTCATTCCGTCTGAAAGTGTAGGCCTACCACTTCTAAAGGATATCATGGTCTCTGTTTTGACATTAAAAGGGCTTTAAAAACAACTAAAACCCACATGAGAAGGTTCCTGAGCATAGCCTATTTTCACTACACTCTTTTCTTTCTCTTTAATACAGGAAATGCTTGTAAAAGAAAGGGGGAAAAAAATAGATTTTCATGCCATTGCTGAGAACAGAGAACATCTGAATGGCCACACTGAGTGTGTGAGGGTGAAACTGGGCACTGCTTTGTGGGAAAGAGAGAGAGAAAACACACACACACACACACACACACACAACAAAGCATGGGGGAGAGAAAAAACAGTGATGAGACGGTGATGCTAGATCAGTGTTCTGAAGATATGACTTTTTATGTTCAGGGGAATAAGTGCAAGATGCCCTCCAAACCAATAATTCATGCAGACCCTCGTATTTCTTTTATATCTCCAGCTCTGTAGAACTCCTCTAATTATGACCTCAGAGAGGGAGGGAAAAGGCTTCGGACAAGAGAATGCATAACATTCATGCCAATGCTCTTATCAAGGTGCTCTTCATCATTATATAGCTCCGATCCCAACTTCCAACACTGACTTTAAACCTTTTAAGCACTTTAAGCACGTTCAAATCCACGCACCTATCTAGAGTAATAAAGGAATCATGGAAACAAACAGATTGTTTGAAAAAAAAAAAAAAGGGAAAAAGCCTTGGTTTATTCAAATGCTGACCGTACCAAGACACATGGGAAACTTCCTGTTTGTAGAGAAACAATTTTTTAAGCCTCAGATAAGCTTGTTTGGAAACTATTCATCATTATTCAGCAACAGCTAAAGAGTGGTTCCACTGAATGTAAATAAATATTTCTTGTTGATCCTCTATGAACATGCTGGTGTCTCTATCCGCTTCCGTTTGTCGTGCACCTCTGTCTAAGGCATACACAGCTATGTCACGTCTGTCTAGGGCAAACACAGATATGCCACGTCTGTTTAGGACATATATAACTACGTCACGTCTGTCTAGGACATACATAGCTATGTCAGTCAGCAGGCATGGAATACTGTCAGAGGGGAACAAAACAATGTTGAGAAGGCCGTCTTCCAACATCCTCTGTACACAAAAACTATGCCCATCATGGATAAAATATGCTCCTCGACACCTGCATTTATCACCCCCCCCCCACCCAAACAAAAATAACATTTAATAATATAATAACATTTAATAATTAAATAATAACATTTAATAATATAATAAGATAATAAAATTTTAAATATGTGGACAGATTTTGGCCAGTGTCTTTTAGAGCTTTTGTAGGATTGTAAAAGCTGCAGTTAAAGAGTGGGTTTCTGCATTATAGAAGCCTTGCACCTACAGTCACAGCAAGGTGTCTGCCTCTCAAGCAGAGAAGGGAACCAAGCAGGAAACATGCTATCTGAGGCAAAGCTTGAGGGAGAGATCTACCCCGACCCCCCTTTCCTTTTTTCAAAGGAGAGCAAATTAGAAAAGCTCTAGGAGAATGATAGGAAACTCCCACCCTTCCACGGGCCAAATTATTTAGCCAGTCCTGATTGAGACAATAAGTTAGAACAATGGTAGACCTTGGCATTGAATCCCAGTTTATTCTGTCTTTTATCATTCAGGAAGGCAACGATATACATCTACATACAGCATGTTCTTTGCCATTTTGTGGACATTCAGGCGCCCAGCAATGTAAACGAAACAAAATGTTTTCTTAAGAATGACAGCCCTTCGGTAAATCGCTAGGCAACTGCTGCCTGATTGCGAACCCGCACGGTTAACTGTCCGCATCCCTCCATATCTTTTAATCAATCTATTAGAGGAGGCTGCAGACAATGACAGCCTGTGTGACTGATAAAGTGACCTAGCAGACATTATAGCTGTTTTGGTGCCTCAGTAAGACAGATAATAGCCAGTGCCGAGAAAGATGATGACGATGATAATGTTGTTTCTGAGGCCAAGAGAACATCCAATCCTCCCTAAATGTCAAACTTGGGTATCACCCACGAGACAGGGAGAGAGGTTTAAGTGCAAAGCAGATGAGAGCTTACAAGTAATATCCTTTTAAACAGTAAAAGAAATGATGCATAACCATCCCTTAGGGGGATTATAATCTGACTTTTCCCCACCCATGCACAGTCGTTGATTTTCAGCTAAAGGTTATAAACTGGCAACTGAAAGCACCATGCCTCTTTTCACATGTGCAAAAAAAGAATATGGTCTTTCAACTCCATCAACAACCACCACAATCTGCCAGAACCTTTACTAAGGTCAGAGCCGCCCAGTGATATGAGACACCCCAGGGTGATATTCAGCAATTTTTTGAGATTGCCAACAGATGTTTTTTTCCCCCCATTTCATTGCAGAATCAGCAGAATGGCCATTATCGGCAGAGTGAGGTGTGTAGACACTCTTGCATGCGAGTTGTGGGCATAAATATATCTGTCCTGTTCTCCATTTTGCATCTCTGTTTTGCAAAACACAGAATCCTGATAAACTAACTTTTCAGGAGAATAGCGCACAATGAGTCTGTAATAGACAGGCACAAGAATCAAGGGAACCATAACATAGAGTGTTTACTCTTAATAAAGCAAACTGGAGTCCATCTTCATTTGCCCACCCGACTCAAGCCACCACTGCACCTTCACAGACTCCATGCTCCAAACTAGGTAGGAGAGAGAGTGTGCACAACAGGCTGGGAGACAGGGAAAGAAAGTCATCACGGACTTTGTGAACAAATGTGTATCAATATATCAGTCCTTGAGAGATGCACTTGGCAGTTGTCCTTTAGTGACAATGACAATGTAAATCAAGCCATCTTGAATACTATATGTTTGGGGCTGGATCACAGAATATCTAATAGGAATAAATCCATCTGCAACCCCTCAATATCATATAATCTCAAAATCAAAAGCATGGTCTTAAAACGGTTAAATAAAAGTTATGATCATTTACATGTTTAACAAGAGTGTGCCAGGGGTCCTAAACTCTTCTATATTTATCACTATCATTTTGAGCTACAGTGTGCATGTGGAGTGCTGATTGTTTACTAAAAAGTTGTGTCATTTTGTGTGTGAAAAAGAAATGCTAATGTTGTGTCCATTAGGGCCAAGTTGTTGTTTTTTTAGAACTCTAGCACCATGAAAGCAAGGACCGATGCAATGGGAATTTTATTACAACATGCAGAAGGAGGGAAATGAGATGCGACTTTGATTAGATTTAACTATAAAAAAATAACCCATAACTGGGGCAGCGCTGTTTATGCAAACTCGATAGGAAGAAAACAATCCATGCATGTTGATGTTGACAGAAATTAAAATATCTTGCAGGTTCTATTCTTCTGCATAGTTGCATTTGTATACTGTACTTATAAGACAATGTCCCTGAGGAAAAACTTTAAACACCTTTATATTCATCAAATACTAGCTTACACTGTAAGCAGTGCCAAGATCCTAAGCCTATATAAGCAAAAAAATTCAAGTAGCCTACCCAACTAGACCTTTGTGGGCTTTATATCCAACTAGCCTATGACTGACCAACATTTAGGAAAACTTTATACACTATACAATTGAACCTATTCGACTTATTTAATTTCTGAAATACAACTAACTACATTAAGATGAATGGAGCCGGTCCAATAACGTGAACCATCCAATTGAAAAACATCATTGGCAAGTACGTGCATTGAGAAAATGAATTTCTATCAGCTGGATGTATGAGCTCTGATCAGCGGGTGCGTAGTGATGATTGTACACTGATGCTTGGTGTCTAATAAAATAATTTAAAAAACCTGATGGATCATATTCAAGGTTATTCATTCTAATAAAATATAACCTGAAATTCAGCTTAGACGTGTAGACTTTAGGGTGTCGGATGACAACACGTATTAACGATAATAACTGCCTGAAGAACGCGTTTTCACAACCGTTTTATGTGGATTGGCGTTGGATAGACGGATACTGACCGTTTCCACCTCTTAAAACGGCGTTGTAATGTACAAGGTTTAAAGGACATTTCCCTCGCTCGTTGTCTGGAATGGTTCTACTTCGAACGATGCAAGGCATGCAGATTCACCACGGTATTTAAGATCAAGTTGCAGCCGACGCATACGCCAATTCCATCCTCTCTTGCGTAAATGCGCGGTTTCGCAGAATCTTAATACAAATGATAAATGCAAAATTGGACAGAAACAAGACATTTTGACATCGCAATCGCTCTACTTTGTAACAAGTTACAGTGTTTTAGAGCCGCGGCTTCCTACAGCCCAAGACGAGTCTATTTTCGTAAAATAATGGTTATGAATTACGTGATGGTGTGTAAGCTATTAATTAACGGTTAATGTTATTTCTTATTAAACTGCAGGACGGCAATATTGTTGCAATACACGGGCTAATATATTTAAAATAACACGAGTCCGTTTAATTCATATCCAAAAGAAAGACAAACCAAACGGTAAAAGTCAGATTGACATTTACAAATGGCTTTTGTCAAAATGCTTATAAATAGAAATCGGGAAAATATGTATATTTCACGGCGCATTCATTTTGGTTTATCAGTTAGTTGTCAATTCAAACGTCATTTTGGACGCCATTCGCTAAAGAACTGAAAAATGTTGACGTTATTTCACAAACTTACCGGGATGACAGTCGGCCAAGAAGAGCACGAAGGCTGATAAAATCAGAGACAAGATCCAGCAACAACACGATTGCAGTAGCCTCCGCATGTCACTCTGCACATGGAGAGCAACCAATAAATAAGGCAACTGTTGACTGAATAGTCTTTAAAATAAACAAAAAACTTGCTCAGACGATGTAAATTTGCCGAAAAGCCTACAGCGAAAATGTGGTGCCCCGACAAACTTGCTTCTGAAGAGTTGATTCTGCTAAGAAATCTGTCGAAGTTCGAACTGCCAGGAAACTGTTTTTCTGTCTCAAAACCTTTCAGACAGCACAGTACTCCCCGAAATACTCATGACGGGAGCAACGTAGTACACTTCCGATTCAGTTCATTTGTCGAGGAAGGTGGAAAATAGCGTATAATTTAATCATAGACGTCCGTGCGGCGAGAAGTTGCTGCAGTTCAAGCGAAAACAGAGAGATAATAGTTATAGCGGTGCTGGAAGCTTTCCATTCCTCCATCCAGGAAGTAGCGTGTGAGCCTAAGTCTGGCAGAGACTTTAAAACAGGCTGGGGAGAAAAAGGCAAGGGAGAGAGGGAAGACTACACACGCCTCCGGATCCTAGCGCCGAGGAGTAGGCTACTGCTGGGATCCAAGTGTCAATTTCCATCAGACTACACGTCCTGTTTAATTATAATTGCCTAAGTAAACGATTTAAAAAGCCATACATGAAAATCATATGAACAAAACAATACATCTACTTTTACAATTTGGAAAATTATTTTGAATATTTGGATAGGTTATGAGCTATTATGAGCCATGTTGTGATATAACTTAGGTAGGCTAGAGTAATATGAAATATGTAGGCTACAATGGTATGCATGCCCAAAGATTATATTGGCTGCATAATGGAGGGGAATATGAAAGATGCTGATGCTTCATTTTGGGCCACCAGTTCTTCATGATTATGTTAAGGATGGACACAATCTTATGTTCTGTTAGCTCCATGGAGAAGGTGGCTAAATTATACAGCTATTTGAAATACATCCCTTTTTGCTCCAAGAAATGTCCTATTGCTTGGCGTGGCCTACAATGTTTGCTACTATTTGCCAAGACAAGATTTGTCCTGTGCACCAAGAGCACAATGTTTACCATGTTGTTTATGATTGAGCCACTGTGCTTGTACAGGCTAGGTTCATATACAAAATCAGTATCCCCATGCCAACACACATAAATACACACACACAAACAGTCAAAAGATTAGGTGGCCTGAATGATAAATAAGTTTTTTTTTTTTGTTCATTCATCCTCTGGAGATACAGAATTATCAAGTGTGGGAAAGATTGAATAGGGGCATAATAGGTTTCCTGTCACAATTGGATTACAATATCATTAATATTTTTGACTATGCTTAGGGTTTATGCCTCTTTGATTGCGTCTATACCAACCACAGGGGATGAGATGTGTGTTTTGCTCCACTCACAAAATAGGGCAACCATCTTAAGTCATGTTCCATTTACATATTTAGGGGCATAGTCTTCAGCCCATATAAACTATGTTTTGTATTCTTAATTTCAGCCTATATATTAAGCAATTGCCTCTTGCATGGAATTAACCTCACATCAGATATTCTGGTAGATGTTATAGCATGATACATCAACAATTTATTTAATGACAACAAAAATATAGGAAATTATCTTAAAATTTTCAGATACAAATAACCTTAGACAGTGGTTCGCTTAAGCTCTGCTAAACTCCATAGTCATTCTACCTCTACCTGTGAAAGAACTGCTAACTCTATCTGCTTTTTGTCACTTGTAAGATCTGTTCTCACCCCTTTGAGGAAAGCTATACTGGACTAGTCTAATTCTTTCAGACATGCCAACAATCATTATGACCACCACTAGCAGCAATATACTGTAGATGTTGCTCAAGCTCCCTGTCTTTCCAATTTTTTTTCCAGCAAATTTCGATCCCCCACCACCTTTTTCTGGTGCTAAATGTTCCCAGGACACTGAAACACCGGGGCATGAAGTCATATTAGGCCCATGGTGCGTAGTAAAGTTGTCTCAGTCACTGCTTCCCCCTTGTGCTGTTCCCCACGGAACACAGGTTGGTCAGACACCGTTTTCTAAGAATAACTCACTTTAGCACCTGTGGCAACAAAAAATCAGTTGTCTCAAGGAGTTGCATCAAACTAGCACCCATTATCCTCCCCCTGTTTTAAAGGCTACAAGCTTGGCAAATAAACAGGTACCTAAGAGAAGCCAGATGCCAAGACTTTCTTCAAAGCTGTATTTTGGACTCATTCTGTTGTTATTGTTTCCTTAGTGCATTTATGTGATACTGTCAAAATGAATAAAAAACAAATAGTTAGCTTAAGTTGGCATTGTTGTTAGCATTACAAACATGAAAGATCTTGTCTTCATTTGTTAACCAAGGTTAACATCAGAGAGAGTCGCGATTATTAAGATACAGCAACAACGAAATGTAAAAAAAACTCACAGGCCATAAAAGATGACCATATAAGAAAACAGTGACTGTTTAGTGTCTTTGTACAGTCTTAACTACTTATGGAAACATTCTGGAGGTAAAAAGAAAATCATGAAATCATGACCATTAAAGATCTCCCTCAACTCAATGTTAATAAACAAAATCACACCTCCCACCTGTTAGAATTCTTTATAATATGCTTCCCCCTTTAAAGTCAAGAAACCTCTGAGACAGACCTACCTTTTAAGATGGCTTTGCAGACTTTAGAGTCTTGATGAAATTGACCATGCCATTTATTTTGACTTGTGCATCTTCAAAAAGCACATCTTCTGACAGTGTTGGCTTGTCCATGTGCCACTTTCGCCATCACCAGTTGAAGTGACATCAGGTATTACACACACCACACACACCACTGTTTCCAGAATGCATCAGCCAAAACCTGATCCCACTTCCCCTGCTTGCTGTAGAGATCTTTGATGTCATGTTCACCTGGTGGTGGTTTTAACACTGGATTGATTGTGTTAGGAGCATAGCAGGTGTCAGAATAGTGGGCATATTGGATCAGATGAGACAGGGACTAGGGGTCTTGCTTTCATGATGGCCATAACTTCAGGTATGAGTGTGACCAGAACCTCATGAGTCAGATGAGTTGTTTTTGTCTGAAGCAGCAGGACATTCAGTATTCCAGGAAAACACCTATCATCTGCTCCTACACCCAACCCATGTGTGAGGAGTGAGAAGTGTTGGAAGTCCAAGTGCTACCTTCACACATCACACATTTGTGTATGATGCTTGTCATCATTTTTTTTTTTCTCAATTGGCCACAGATCAGCACCTGTAGGATGCCTGCCCTGATGTCACAGTTACACCCACAGTACAGTGATGTATCTTGGCATTCCCATCTCCAAAAACTGACAAAACCTTTCAGATGAAAAGTGAAACCCTGAAGTGAAGCCCAGTTGCCTATAACCTAACATAACTAGTTTACTTGTGTAAGTGCCTCTGTCTTGATGTGAACACATTTCCTACATGATCTCACCAGGTGTACAGTATGTGCCTGGCGAAAGCCTTACTGAATATCCTTGAAATATACTATGTGACCCCATCAGAGGCACTGGTTGAGAAAGCTGTAACCAGCTGTGGGTGTCTGTCTGCCTTAAGGTATTTCAATATAAACCTGTTTAAGCTCACAGAGTAGCTTAATCAGGTTTATATAGACTTCAGTTCAGCATTCAACACCATAATACCACAACAACTCAGCACCTCCCTCTGCAACTGGCTACTGGATTTCCTCAGCCAGAGGCCTCAAGCGGTGCGTGTGGGCAACAATGTCTCAAACAGCATCACCCTGAGCACGGGGGCTCCACAAGGCTGGTGGGGCTCATCACCAAGGGCGACGAGACCCACTACAGGAAAGAGGTTGAGTTCCTGATCACGTGGTGCAGAGACAACAACCTCCTGCTAAATGTTAGCAAGACCAAGGAGGTTATTGTCAACTTCCAGAGAGGCCACACCTGTTACCACCCACTGACCATCGACGGCGCTGCGGTAGAGAGGGTGAGCAGCACCAAGTTCATGGGGGTGCACATAAGTGAGGACCTCTCCTGGACTACCAACACCACATCACTGGCCAAGAAAGCACAACAGCGCCTCTACTTCCTGCACAAACTCAAGCGGGCAACCCACCACACATCCTGACCACATTCTACAGAGGAACCATTGAAAGCATCCTTTACAGCTGCATCACTGTGTGGGGCGGTAGCTGCACCGACTACAACAGAAAAGCTCTACAACGCATTGTGAGAACAGCTGAGAGATAGTTGGTGGACCACTCCCCTTCCTGCAAGTCATCTACAACACCCGCATCACCCGCAAAGCCATCACAATTGTCAACGATGCAACCCACCCCGCACACTGTCTGTTCAGCCTCCTGCCCTCTGGGAGGAGATACAGAAGTCTCCGCTCCCGCACCACCAGGCTCACCAACAGTTTTATCCACCAGGCTATGAGACTGCTGAACTCTCTCCCCTCCCGGCTCCCAGCCAGCGGAACCACCAGACTGGCAGGAGTATAGGAAGACAGATTGGACTCGCCATGGTTTCTGTTTTCTGGATACACAGAAGATGAACGTGTCAGACAACATGTTTCAGGAAAGTCCTACTGTAGGCTCCATTGTAGTGGCAATGGTTCCAAATCCACTAGGTTTTAGGCCCTCTCTTCAGGAGGAAAGGCGTCAATCACTGCAGGGCTGTATGCTATTTTGCGTAACTTGTAACTTGATGTTCAACTCTGCTAACATTTCCTTTGTCCTTTTCAGTACCGAGATAGCCTCCCCATAATTAGGAAAAGAGAAAAGCCTCCAAGAAGTCACCCTAACTCCTGCTTTGAACACTGTCCATTGTACATTGTCAGACTAGTTAATATGAGGTAATAAGTGGCTTTGCATGAGGAGGTGGAGCTGTAAATGAGTTTAATGGGTGCTCTTATAGTCTGACTGGTGACCTGGTTGTTGAACAGGCTACTGCCCTGAAGCATGTTCACTATATAGTTCAGCTGGGGTCTAGGGCAGCACAATGTTTGTTCTTCAATGAGGTGGGGTCACCTGTTAATTTTCCTCTTGACTGTTTCAGATTTTTCTTGTGCAGCTGTATTTTTCTTGTGCAGCTGTATAAGTTAGCTTCAACATCTGTACTTCGTGTTTAGAAAACACCATCTGTGCATGTGTAACTGTGGCTTGCCTCATGCTATAAAGGTTATGGATATAGTATACATGTAGGCAGTTTGCTGGTTCATGAGCAGCTGGATACTTTCCAGTTCCTCAAATTGCTTTGCAATTGCTTTGACTGTTTTCTGCTCACAGGTTGAAGGATCACCGACCATTGGAACAGTTGCTTTTTTGATATTCTGTCCCTTTGTGTGAGCTACTACCATCGCAGATATACAACAGGTTTCCTGAGAGTTCCTTCAAATCTTTACTTCAGAGAGACTGTAAAACTGTATATAAGAAATATATACAAAACCTAAAATATATATAAAACCTAAAATCTAACTTGTGTAACACGTGTATTTATTTAACAATATTAAAATGAATAAAAACGAAATTGTTACCTTGTTCAGCTTTTATAGTAAAAAAAAATCTGAAGGCTCTAAAAAGCACAATAGCCTGTAATGGTGGAAAAACCAACCTAAATACCTTACCAAAGATACGGTGGGTGCACAGTACAGGTTTAAGCTGTGCCCTGTGCTCTATTGTGTTTGTGCTCAACCTGGTGCAGGACTGTTGTGACATGCTGTGAGAAATAGAGAATGTAATAGCCAAAACAAAACACCAGTTAGCATCCAATAATAGTGTCCAATATTTTGAGGCATTTTTTGTCTAGGTTCAGGGTAAAATGCTGTCATTCAGTTGTTAGTTCACAACTGCAAATTTTGCCATTTAAAATTGACGAAGGTAATGATGTAACATCTAACGGGCATAACTTACAAGCTTAATGAGAAGAATTTTCCTCTTCAAATACACTTAGCGCTTAGCTCACAATAGCAAAGGAGACCAGACCCAGAGATACCGACAGGCATTTTGCCTGTATTGTTGAGACGAGTGGTGGACATGACCATACGTGTAACACAAATTTTTGAATTAAAAAATTCAAGGGCCATACACTGAAAAACGTCATCGCCTGAATATTTTAAGACCTGAATTAACTGTCTTACATGAATTCACATGTTTTTATGTACATGTAATTCTGTTCCTGTTCCCGTCATTAGAGATAAGGTGGAATACTATGTTCTTGGGGTGCTGTGTTCTTGCACTGTCTGCATTTGTCCCCTGTGTCAGTGGCTATCTGCTCTAAAGTACGATGCTGGCAATCATGGTCTGATTCTGTGCAGACACACTGACTGGGGTGACCAACGTCATTCTGGAACTGTACTTAAAATCAGGCTATTTCCTTGTCTAGTGGCTGGTGGATCTTTATGTGATACACACCGTCTCTCCCTTGATGTGCATGATTGTAAATAAAACTCATGATTTTTCTAACCATCGTCTGACTTATACTACTCTTGGGCTACTGATGACTCTTATGTTACTGATGTAACCTAAGAAAATATATATTTGTAATAGACAGTGTTGGGGAGTAACAAATTACATGAAAAAAAAGTAACAGTAGTTAGTAACAGTAGTTAGTTACATTACTTTGTAATTAATTTACTTTGTAATTTGATTAATGTAATTACATTAAAATTACTTTAAGTTACAGGATTGCATTTTGAGTTACATCTGAATATCTTCTGCAGAAAAAAAACATTTGTTATCATGTTTGGCAACTTGCTGCTGGATACTGCCTATGAGCAGTCTGCAGTTGCAATACCAGATAGAAACAATTTAAGCCTAGCTTATTGCAGGAAGTAAAAATTTGCTGTACTGAACAGGAGCAGATATGCACTATCAATCCCACACAAAATAGACAACTTCTTAGATATTGAATGTCAAATGTGGGTATAGCCATTCATAGCCGGCAAAATTCTGTGATTAAAGAGATGTTGAGGTATTGAAGCATGAATTTAAAAGGATAGACAGCAGTCAGTGTTAAGTAATAGTGTAACGTTAACCCCACCAGGTTTTAAAATCTGGAAATAGTTGGAAGTTGACAATTTGTTTGAAAAGTGGAAAAGTAATGCAAAAGTAATCAAATGTAATTAGTTAAACTACTTTGTTGAAGTAATTAAAATAGTTATACTTGTATTACATTTTAGGGTATAGGGTAACTTGTAACTGTAACACATTACATTTTCAAAACAACTTTTACAACACTTAATAAAAAAGAGCAATGCATCTTTTAAATAGGCCAATACAAACCTTCTAATGATATAAAACCCAGGTGAATTGCCATTGATTGCAAATTCTCAAAAAATTGGTTAAATGATAAGTGGAAATGATTCTACACTGTAACTATGTAATTGGGAGATCGGTACATGCTAATAGGTCACTTTTGCTAGAAACCTGACAAGTTGAGGGTCTAAGGGTTGTGTAGTTCTAACAAGTGCCTTTTTGAAAGGCAGTGTGGGGGTGATTGAGAAATACACTGTAAAGCATTAACAGTACATTGCCTTGGCAATAACGAAGGGCCACTGCCTTTAATAATGGAGCATGTTTACAAGCTTGTCAGTATCAGTGGACAATAGCTCAGCATACTGAATGCTTATTTTTTTCATTCACAGTCATCATACAGCACCTCAAGACATGCTTCGCATTAAAATGTGACACAAAAACATGTTTGGCCTTCTTTTGCAGACAAATCTTGAGTCTTTAAAGAAAGGATGACCAACAACAAAACCAGTTTGAAAGAGGTACAGCAACTATTGAATACCTCTACACAAACAATTAAATACATTTAAAACTGTATATTGGGCTAGTCTTGAAGAAGATTTCTCCAAATCACATTGGGAACATTATTACTGTAGCTTTATGCTAAGTGTTACACAACCAATGTTGTTTAAAGGTGCTCTAAGCGATGTGACACGTTTTTTTAGGACTAAAACATGTGTTGTTACATACAGCAAACATCTCCTCATGATCTGCTAGCTGCCTGTCCCCTGAACACACTGTAAAAAAAATGCGGTCTCTGTAGACAGCCCTGGCTCCACAAATGGCAACAAAACACAGTGGGCAAACCTAGCATAACAAACAAAAATGAAACATAACAGTGTTCCAGCCAATAAACAACAAGGTTCATGAGTCTTTCGGGAGGCATGGGAGGGAGGGGGAGGAGTGAGCTATAACTTATAACGCTTGAACCCTCTCTGGAGGTATTCTCCGTTTTGTTTGGCAATACTTCGAACGTCAACAAGAAGTGACGTGAAACAGCATCGCTTAGAGCGCCTTTAAATGTCCAACATTATCCAAGATTTTCCTATACAGACTGATTTTGTCCCCTTAACTTCACAATCCTCTTCTTAAAAATGGCTTTCTAAACCCAAATATATATTTTATTAAACCTGGACCTCAGTTAGTTTCACAGTGGGAAAATACAAGAAATCTGTTTATAGTTATAGAGTTATTGAAAGCAGCTGAATACATTCGCAAGTGCAAACAAGAGAAGAGAGAACAAACAAGAGAAGAGAACACCCATGCCCAGGCAATGGCACATCTTAATGTTTGCAATTTGCATCTACATCGGCACACACCCCACCAGCTGTTAATTATCTCTGCTTGAATGGTCCCTGTAACCAGCAAGGTTCACCGCACCTGTCTTAAACACAGGTTGCTAAGTAAGACAACAGAAAGGTTAACAATGTAGGCAAAAAAACTCTGACCCCTAACTTTTTTTGGAGTGATACAGGTGAAGAATAAACCCAAACAGAAATCAATATTGCAGATGACTGCTTTATGTAAAGGTTCGTTGTCTTTTTATGAAATGCTCTACTGTCAGAATGTGCAGGTCTGAACACTTAGTAGGCCTATTTCTAAGGCTAATGAAGTGGGAGAAACTGAATTGTGAAAGAAAAAGGGGATGACAGGAAAGAATATTTTTATAAAACTCTCTCAGACTCTAGCCATTGCTAGCCTACAAAGACTTCAAAACAATTCTGGACATATTTGGCTTTTTTTTTTTGGTCATACAGACTAATATACGGTGGCCGACCGGTGCAAACGACGTGCAACTTATGAAAACACATGCAAATCAACAAAACACGTGCAAATAGACAAAACACAAACGACTTGGGAAAACATCTTCATTTTAATTTGACAACATGAACATCATTTAGAAAACGTACTGTATTTCAGAAACGCGCTCCGAAACTCAAAACACATGCAGATTAGAAAACACACCCCAAACTCAAAACACATGCAGATCAGAAAACCAGTGGCGGTTCTACACTGAATTGCGCCCTGGGCGAAACTACTTCCTGGTGCC
>JAGFZM010001146.1:248251-288856 GCA_017657215.1 Limnothrissa miodon
GGGTGTCTACTGGTGCTACTGACAATGGGGAGTCCATTGTCAGTAGCTTGTGGATTCCTGTGCGCAATCACATTGTTTACTGTGGTTGTTATAGTTACTTTTCGAAAGATCACTGATATGGAAAATGAAAGTTATTACCAGATCTGCTTCATAGGGGGGAAAAAAATTAAAACATTGTCATACAATCAGAAAACAGAGTGGCGTCGTTGGTCAGTTGGCTAAATCGCCATACCATAAATCCGGGGCCCTGGGTTCGAGTCCGTTCCGAAGTAATTTCTCGATTCTACCCCATTTTGTGTATCTGCGTGATACTCCCTAATAAAGGGATACCTATGAAGTAGATGTGGTAAAATAAATAAAATAATGCAATTGTTGTTGTTTGTACATTTGTGCCCTACCAGAAACTGTGTGTGATGTCATCAGAATCTTTTTTTTATTCACCAAGCATACTTGCAAATACAAATACTTGTAGGTGTTTTGCTCCCTAGACAAGCAACAAGAAGTACGATGGACACATGATGGGCATCAAGGCAATAGACATTCCACAGTGGCATGACCCCAAATGCACAGATGTCTTTATTGTAGTTTTGTGAAGGAAAAAACGGACAATAGACATGATGTAGACTAATGTGTGGGGTGTTTGCAGTGCTGCCTCCATGTGGCCAAGGCAAACCAGATAGATGATTTCTTAAACACCTTTGATGACTGCCACTACTGCTAATGACCCTGCCATTGTCACTGCTGCAGTGATCAACTCAACACCAGCCATCAACCCCATGTCTTTATCAACAAACGTTCCACTAGATGCTGACTACTGGACTTGTCTGTGCACAAGTCAGACCCAGATCTCCATTGCCAACCTGTGAAGTCACATTACAAATTCACTTACTTCAACACCGCTGCTATCAAACATTGCCACATTGCCATTAGGTTTACCATAGCATCCTCCTTCACATTCTACATTACATTCACAACAACAATTACACCACACAATGTATCTATCTACAGCATGCAGTCTGATTGTCTGTCTGGTCTGTCTATTTTGTATGTCTTTGTAAATGAAAGAGACTGACATGGTGCTCTTCCTAAAGCGTTGTAGAACACGTTTCTTTCTTCATTTGGCTGCAAAATAGAACGAGTAGGTCATCTGGTATATGACCTTTGTTGAGATCTGTAGTTCCAGTAATGTAATTTCACCCCTTCTTAAAGGTCAGTGAGAGGGCCAGGACTTGAGTGGGCAGTGAAGAGGGGGCCCCAGAATCATTTTTCCTACAGGGGTCACAAGGTCATGTTCCTATCACCAGAGAAATTGTCTGGGCTGTTGTCGGAATAGCAACTTACTTCAGTTCTCCTTTTTATAGCTCATTTACATGAAGCCCTGTCTTTTGTCCTGCAGGTTTTGACACACTCAGCAGCTCAATCAAATGCAGAAGCAACCTCAGAGTCGGGCAGAAGTGCAATACAGCAGCAGTTCTGAAATCACCCCTTTCAACCCTGGAGTCTAATTTAGGTACTCTTTTTGTTTATGTTCAAACATGAACATTTTCAATACAACAGCAACTGGAAACATAACAATAAAAATGCAAATAAAGACTACTGTACAAAAATTGAAAACAAACATTAGATGAAATTAAGAATAAATATCCAAAGAAAAAGAAAGAAATATTTTTCTGTTTGGTAAATACTCTGAAATATATAGGTCTACTTAAATTTTGGCCAACGTATATGTTTACCGACTATGTTTACAGGCCTGTTTCAGACTTGTTTTAGCCAGGAAGGAATATAATTACAATTTAAAAAAATAATCATAATAATCATAAATAAGGATCCCCATCCCATCTGACAGTTTTATGTGTGCCAGCATGACTGCTTTAGGAAAAAGGTTTCCACTGGCATTTAAATGTGCATCACCATTTATGCATTTTAGTGTAACTACTGTGGTGCCATGATATGACACTGGCAATGTCAAAAGTGGATCCAACACTATCTGGTGTGAAACAGTAGTATTTATCTGCGGCTAATCCGATTGGAAACAATGAGCTTATTTCCCAAATCTAGCAAATTTATTTGGTGTCACTTTTTTGGGGATTTGAGGAAATTTGGGAGGGGGGGGATAATAGTGTGAGAAAAAGACAGAAGCAGTTGAGTCCCAAAGAAATTAAGAATGCATAGAGGAAGAATAGGAAGGGACAGGCAGTAGGACAATGTGGGAGTACTGCAGCAAGGTTCCATGATTATACATGTTATTGCGGTGAGCTGATGTGCATCTGTATGCTCATGATGCTTTCCAGAGGCTCTATACGATTTTCACAGAATCTTTTTAAACCATACTAGATGGATGTGTGGGCTTTTCTTCATGTTGTATTAGTGTCCTGGCACATGAAGAGCCTGCACCTGCATTTGTTGTCAGTTTTACCCCTTTTGTTCTTTGCGGTTGGGTGTGTTGGGTTGTAATCTCTGGAATTCTTTTATGGTGGCAATACCTCACACCCACCACCAGGGACCTCCTGAGCCTCTCAATTAGCATTCTGAAGGGCACCGTCATGAAACCAGCTTGCTTATAAGCACTGGTTGCAATCAAGGAAAAGGGCAATAATGCAAAATAATGATTATTTTTCCGCAAGCACTATGCAATAAATACAAATCATATTAGATAAGTAAGAGTGAAAAGGAAATATTTAATCAAATAATCATATGTTGTTGATGTTTTGACTTCATGTGCAGTCTTTAACAAACTGCAAATTGTTTTGTAAGCAGAACTTGACTCCCAGAGTAATGCCTCGCATGTCTGTGGAAGCCTATTTGAGGACTGAATGCCAATTATTCCACTGTTAAATAGGGAAATAAGGTGGTTGTTGTCATTTACTCAAGTGTTCCTCTGGCTGAATTTTAAATTCCGCCGTTCCCCAGCAATTTCCTGCATCTTTGTTTCAGTGCTGCTGAAATGTGTGCTCATTTTCACCAGAGCTTTATGGTGGGAAGTTGATATATTATCACATTTGTGCATTATCTTTGGCAGCTGGTGGATCTGCATGGTATGGTGAACAGTGATAGGAAATATTAGCTTGAGTAAATGCCACATTTCTTTATATCACATCAGGAACGTGTAACCAGAGGCAGTAAATGCAATGGAGCCTGGCTAATTGCATTTCTTAACATGGACCCATTACTTATTTGGCAGAAATGAAAGAAAAAAATAATAATTATGTTAATATATTATATTGCATTAATTTCACCCTTGTGCAGGCTGATGGGCTGTTGGTACACTAAGCTTTGAATTTATTTCTTTATTTTTTTGCTTTTGGCCTCTGCTTAGTTCGAAGAAAGACTTCACCACAGCGGGCACCATATGTTATCATTGTTTAGCTTGGTCGGCTAGGGGATATGGTTTGTTTAGGAAATCCAAAGGAAAGCCAGGCTTCAGCCTCCCCACTCTCACTCCATGGAAGCTGCTGCTTTTTCATGGGATTAATGCATTTTCAAACTCTTGGCTTTGTGGACTGTTTGTTGTGAGCCTCTTTTGAGCGCACTTTTGAGCTTTTTAGGTGGTGGACAGAAAATATTTTCCAAACAGTTTAGGCAAGCTTGTTGTCTTACCATGCTGTTTAACATGGTTGGCATTTCCTAGGTGTGTGATTGATTCTCAGTGGCTATTGTGTTTTCTTTATGCCACGCACAGCGGTTGAATCCACCTTGTTGCAGTGAAGGCTCACATTTCTTTTGTTTTTTATTGTGTCTCAGTTCTTGGGCTTCCTTCAAAGATGTTTTCACCCAAAAGCACTTTTGAGGAGTTTTGTCTCAAAAAGTTAATGTCTCTGTCTCATTAATCTCAATGAACTCAATCAATCTGTCTCAATCAACTTAAAAAAAAAGACCCCAGGTGATGTCAAAAGAGATTCGTAGGTGTTTTGGCTCAAAGCTCTGTTTCACCTAGCACTTGAGTTGATGCTCAATGTTAAAGGGATTATACATTGTACTCAAGCCCTGCAGTATGTTTATTTTATGTATCTATTGTATATTGTTGAATCTAATCTAATTATATGCAACAGTTTCATTATGAAAGTGAAGAACCTTTCATAGTAAGCAAAGGAATTCATTATAGGAAATCAGGTGTTGTTACTGGGCAGTGGAGAAGACAGTGGATTTGAGTTGGAATATAAAAGTTGTGTATGAGCTATATCACTTTGGAAAGCAGATGGAATGAATTAAGTTAGATTGTTAGGTGTTTCCAAGCTCTTTTTAGCCTAGCATTTGAGTTTATGCTAACTGTAGAAGAGCTTATGCATTGCACTCTGGCAAACATGAACCGTTTGATCTCTCCAATCAAGTTTGTAACAGACAGACTGTTATCACTAAGAAATAAATTATGTATGTGGGTACAGTAGTCATCTGAAATGCTAATATTGTTATATTGTCTCAAACTGACTCTTGACTGGAGCATTGACGGAATAGGATGCATTACTTCCTTGTGCAATGACCTCAAATGTTTGTCTCTATAGGGAATGTGTGGTGATCCTTCATACTTCCCTCATTTCTTTTCTCGTGGACCTCACCCTAACACACACACACACACACACACACACACACACACACACACAGACACTGAGACAGACAGACGCACAAATACACACCCCAAGTGTCCTCCTTCCGTCACTTTAATCAACCCTTTTAATTACAGTCACTTGTGCTCATCCTGCATTCCGTTTGTCACCTTCGGGAGATGTTGTGCTCCAGAGTGAGAGCGGGCCTGGATCTTCCTGGGGGAGTTTGGGGGCGGCTCTCCACCAGAGAGCCCTTGCCAGCTTGTCCGCTTTATTGCCAGCTCACATCTCCCCCCGGCCCCGCCGGGTGGCTTAAACATTGCCTTGATAAATGGATTTTTGTCTCGACTTGAATGTGTCCTCCACCAATGAGGGAGCGAGTCCAGGGGAATGCAGAGGCTCGAATTCCATCAAATGTCATCCTGATTTGTGCTCCAAACAGAAATGATGCTAAGACCAACCCCCCTATTCAGACACACACACACACACACACACACTATAATAAATTCAAGGCTGGAGGCGGTTGCCTTAATGTATATCAACTGTGTTCTTTTAAATATATTATGGAGGACTTCTTATTGTGTCACATTTGCTAACAGTGCCATGGTAGTTTGTTTTTTTAAAAGACATATGTTAGAGTCCATAAGCACTGAATGCCCCATACTTTTTAGTTAAGTATATTACCCCAATGTTGACTGCCTTTCTATAATATGGCATTCCATGGTTGCCTGTGCATATTTTAAAGTGAGTCATTTTATCATTCACAAGTGATGAAAGATTATTCTCCATAAGGAGGACTTAGCACAGACAGCAGAAATAATAATATAAAAAAGTATAAAATGGTCAAGGCCTCCCCCAAGCCAGCGTCGTCATCAGTTTTGCTCATTTTCTCTGAGTTAATAGTGAAATGTTCTGAGGCAGACTGTGTATTTGATCAGTCTGTTTTGGTAATATCGTTGTCACATGAGGACTAATGTAATTGGACAGTGTCAGCCATGTCTAACAGTAATGAATTTTCTTGTCACTTTCTGTGTGCAGCAGCCTGGACTAGCTGTGTAATTACCACAGTAGGAGACTGCACCAAGGTGAGGAGGTTGACGGTAAGTTTGTTTATTGCATTATTTGACAATATAATTTCAAGCAATCATTGATTTTTTTTTTTCTTTCTCTGGGTTTTAATTTAAAAAGGTTGCGAGGGAATTGCTGATGGGTAAATGAAGACAGGAGTGATGCGTCACATAGACACAATTCCCACCCCCCCCACCCTCCCCTTTAGTCAACAAGCAAACAATAGCACAAGTGTGTGAGGTCTACCTCATTTCTTTAATGTTAGGATTCAGACAAATAGCATATTTCAAAGAAATCTCTTCAATGAGATTATTGCAGAAATCCCAATTATGAGCACAAAGGTGACATCATAGTTTTACCATTTGAGGAAATGTACCAAGTATTTCCTGGATCCAGTTTCAGATTTGGCTGAATATTGACGCTTTTGGCAGGGTTTGGTATCTGTTGAACTTCAGCACATAAACTGAACTGAACCCTCCATTGAGACTGTGCAGGTCTCTTCACTCATGCCGCACAGAATGATGAGGTTAAAGGGGGGGGGGGGGGTGTTATATTTTTATGGTAGCACACTTTTCACATGCAACACAGACGATGACATGGCATGATTTCTTCAGCAATTGTATCCTACGGCTGTTACATGGGTCTAAGTTATTTGATCAGGTATGCTAACTCCAGTCTCAATATGACTGATGTTCACTGATGTGCAAGCAAGTTGGAAAGTGAGAGTTTGACCATGAAACAAATGACAGGGCTCGCACAACCTTCATCGGATTGAGTTTTTGATTACTCTGATTGGAGTATTATTGAGTTATTGATAGCCTACAGAACAAATCCATGCAATGCAAGCAACCAGCGGTCACTATCCAACTTATGCACAATTTCTTTTTTATATGCATAAGCTAAAATAGTCCATCAGATAACACCAACATAAAAAATAGATTCATTATTAATGTGTGAGACTAAATCTTAAAAGCTAGTCAAGGAGAGTAATAGAGAGTAGGATCTTGAAGAGGGCAGGCAAGCAAGAGGGAGAAAATGTGGGTTCTAGAGTCTGATCATGTCTAGATACAGTAGGTGTTCTAGCATTTGACAAACGCTTTCGGATTCGGCTAAATTTCAAACTGTGGATTCTATATTACACACACGTATTACATACACATATATATTTTTTTATTTCCACTGCATTCATTCAGAACAAGAGTGGTTTCGTAATTCCACAACAGCTCAGTATACGCGAGCCAAATAGGAACCAGACAAACGAATGACCTGTCTTACGTAGCTGATTGAGCACTAATGGAATCCGTGGACGGTTTGTGAGGGTAGACTCAATCTTGGTGCGGCACCAGCTCCCAGCTGCCGGCAGAGTGGGCTAACTGCTGCACAGCTGGATGGGCGCCTCCCTTTTGTCCTCGGGGAGCGCTTGTTTAAAGTGCTGCCAGTGAAACTGGCCTTCATGCATCACCGCAGTGCTTAGATTCCAATCACCAGATGTTTGGCTGGGATACGATGTGCTTAAGTTGGGTAAATCATAACCCTTGCCCTCCACGCCCCCATACGTGAATATAGTTGCTATATCTGCCTTGACAGCCTGTTGGATCATACATCTCCACAGAGGACCATTGTTGCAGTCACGTTTATAATAACTTCCAGTTGTTATCCTTTCGCTAAGCAATCTATTTGTTTTATCCAGGTTTTCTAACTGTGATTGAACAGCATTTATGAAGATTCAAAAATAAAATACAAATAAAAAAGTTTAGAAATACATAGAAAGAAAATGGGACTTAGTTTAAAATGTGTATGCATTTGGCCTAGTCTGCAATACAGCTTGCCAATGTGAAACTACAAAACAAGCTAAATTTTCTCTCTTATCAATTGTGCCCATCTGCAATGCTGTAGGTATATTGGATAAAAGGTTAGCTGCAGGTGTCTGCTATCTGGCCTATACTTTATTGAGCCAAAAAGGAGCCAGGCAGATCCCAGAATTCAGATTCCTTGCAAACACTGCAACTATTTATTTTAAAAAATGATCTTATGGGTAGATCCAGTGTCAGACATAGTCATGTTTGGATATTGGTGTGTATGTGTGGTTTGAAGGTTGTGATTGTGTGACCTGGGCTGTTCTTGTTTAAAGGCATGCCAGGCAATGTGTTTAGGTTAAAACCTGCTTTGTAGTCCCATCCATAATTGAGTAGATCATTACGGGGTGAATGAAGGCTCTCCTGGAAGCCTCTAGTGTATATTCAGCACGTATTACACTTGCAGGACCTGAAACTCCTGAAATCTGAAATGATCTGAAAACAGAAACTAGTTTCTTGGTAAGATGCAGTTTTGGAATCACTGGTATACCGTATTTTCACGTATATAACGCGCACATGCATATAGCGCGCGGGGACAAAGCTATTATGCACATGCTGCCCATTTAACATGTGATTCCAATTGTTGTTGTATTCTTACTCACTAACTCGGGATCTCATTTGTAATACATATTCTTTGTTTCAACATGGCATCTCATTCCCACTACGATGATGACATAACAAGTGCAATACTGTTCCAGTCGAAAATCACTTCAGAGCTTCTTCTAAAGCAGTGGTTGGCAAATCGCGGCCTGCGGGCCATAATTGAGGTTGATTAAAATAAAAACGTATAATATTTGCTGTCAAAAACTACAATTCAACAGATTTCATTACACTATCGCTATCACTTCCTTAATAACCTCTGTGTCAGTAGCCTGTTGTTGTGAATCCATGTTGCGTTGAGGGAAGCATTTGTAACTTTTTGCTGCGCTGTAAGTGCCCAAACCAGGATCTTGCAGCTCTGTGTATATCCAGCCGTCAGCGCTTCAATTAAATTAAACTAAATTCAATTCAATTTTATTTCAAATTTATTTCCAGTAAAAAAGCATGGTTTGCTTGATTTGCCGTGATTTAATTGTCAAAAAAAATTGGCCCAGGTCCAAACTTATTGCCGACCCGTGTTCTAAAGCTATGATGGATTGGATCAATCCTATGCACTTACCGGTAATTTAAATCAAGTAGCCACCGCCAAGATATGTTTTCACCGTGTTATATCTACTCATAGAACCTGTCCTTGTAAAAAATGTAAGAGGTGGCATCGGCTGTGTAAACAAAAACTTATATAGCGCGCTCACGGATATACCGCGCTGGGGTAGTGTGCGGTTTGCAAAAACGCGTATAGCGCACGTTATATGTGTGAAAATACCGTACTGTACGCTACCAGCGTTTTACAAATCCACATTACCTGAAAGCTTTGCAAGTTGCTGAGGGGAAACAAAAAATCTCTGACATCCCCACATTCTCTTTACCTGCTTGCACCTTCCTCATAATCCACATACGGCACATGCTGGAATGTGTGGAGGGTATAGAATGCATCATAGATGGTATATCTAGTTGGTATAAATTATCAGTTGGCAAATAGGCAGTAATGTATGGACGTTTTGGGAGTTAGAGCAAGAAAAGGCACTATTGTAAATGTGATTGTAAATTTTCACTTTCAAAGCCTGTATGTGACCACTTTGATTGTGTGATATTTAGATGAGAGAACACATGATGAGTCAGCCTCAGTTCTATGAAAGTTCTGTTATGAGTTCACTCTCAAAGTATTTCTGTTGATAGATCAATATTATTTGCTGTAGGCTACATGCTAGATCAAGTGTGCTGGGGTAAGATCAGAAAGTTCTTCTGAACCTTGGAAAGTTTGTGGTTCGGATTGATGCTGAAGGCTTTCTAATTGTTACAGTAAACGTGTAAAATTGTCTAAGTGTGAAGTGTGAAGATATGTGCCTGCGCCTATTTATTCATGTGCCTCAGCAGACATCGAGAACACAAACTCATGCTCATGAATAACTTCAAACTGCTCAAATCTAGCTAATTTCTGTGTAGTAAGACTGTCTGCCCATTGTAACTATGAGAAGTATCTCAGATGGATGTTAGCATCCATGGCTAGAAATTAATATTTTCCACAATCCCTTACCTGCATCCTAGGTTTGGCATGGATGAGCACAAGTAAGGACCAGTTATGGTCGACTTCCAAACCTTTCAGAGCTGGACACAATCACACTCGGCTGTAGCTTTCTAGAAGAAGCTCCATTTAGTTTCATCAGTTCAGCCTGTGAGTGTGCTTTTTGGGCATTTTCTTTCCCCCATAACAAAAAAGACGTGGAGAGATGTTTTTTTTTTTTTTTTTTGGGCGGGGGGATATATCGATGGGTAGTGAAAGGACACATACTCACACACACACTGGCTGTCTGCTTGTGTATGAACACTAATGGCCCCCATTAAATAATGTCTCTTACTTTTCTCCGCAAGATATTCCCTCATGTGTCCCATTTTCTCCTCTGTTTTTCCTAATGCAAACGTTTCCATCACAATCCCAAGCAGTTACCTGTCTAACACAGTAAGTTTAGTTTGAGAAGACTTGACAGTTTTATGGCAGGTAATTTCGGCTCATACAGGGTCATTATTTCAAATGGATTGTGAAAGATGCTGCCGAGCGTTTTATCTTTCCATTCTCATTAGAAATCCATATATTTTAGGGTTTCCTTTTTAAAGTGAAAAGTACTTCAAGTCATTATGTTAAAAGATTTCTGAGTTGTTAGAGAGTGGTTATTAAAACTACCAGTTTTTAAGAGAACAGAGATTAAATTCTTTTCAGAGCTCAAAGTCATACGGTTAGTTTCCTGCATTACTGAAGTACTATTTGAAAGAAAGATTTGGGCATTAAAATAAGCACAAAAAATCATTCAAGTGAACAGATAATACCAACCTCTTTCTTAAGGGCACAGTGATAACTGCCTTTCCAAAAACACATTGTTGGATTTGGGCTTTATTTGAATGAAATTAGAAGGTTTTCCTGGGATCAGGACTGAGCTGACCTTGGCTCAGTAATTAAGCCCATGTAGATAGCTCTGGCCATCAGCAGATAGCCTTACCAGCTGAGCAAAATGCAAACCTTTAGTGCACTTGCTCCAAAATTGATGACATTATCAGATGGATCAGATGGCTTTCACTGTACGAGTGTGTGCCTACTGTTATAATTTTCACGTTCACCCCTCCTCTGCTCAAAACATTTGTTTTGAGCGTAATTGCACTGCGCGTGTGCACTATGCTCTCCCCCCACCCAGTCTCATTATCTCTTTGTCAATAATCCAACTGCCGTCGCGGTGGCAAATGAAAGGACGCCCCAGAGCAAACACTTGGGCCTGACAGAGGAGTCCATCAGATGTGTGGGGGACCGCCGTCAGAGCCGCTCTCTGCAAATACTATTAGCGTTGGCGACCGCCGACCGGCCTTCAGTCTTCAAACATGTGTGTATGATGGAATATGATCACACTGCATGTATGTATATTCATGGTGCCCTTAAGGAGCTATCCAGGAGAAGCAATAGAAGTGCCAACTGTTACAGGTCAGCAGTATTTGTGTGTGTGTGTCTGTGTGTTTTGACACAGCACACGTCAACCTCATGTTTCCAATGCTTGTGCCTCATTAGATATTCCTGTAAGGTCTGTGAGCACCAAATGTGTTTTCACAGTGCCTATTTTCAATATAAATTATATGTGCTTCACCATTCAAAGCCATCAGAGACAGTGGAGACATTTATTTATTTTTGTCTTAGCATTCTAGAAATGACGTTCTGTCAGGTGTTTTCTACACTATAGCAGCCTTAACCTCTTGAGGGAATGTATGGGATTACCAAACCTTCCTGACTTATATTTTACATACCAGTTTTATGTAGTCCAGACATGGAAGTGGGTCTATCAATTAAATAATGAAAACTTAGTAAAGTTAGTTACATATAGTACTAATCTGTATTATTAACGCTTTCATAGTTAGTGGAGCCATTATGCTGTTTTTAAGTTAACAGTGTTGAAGTGGATACGGCTTAATACACAAAGTGAATGAAGGCACTCTTGGCTCCCCCATAGCTTTTTTGCCAACTCAAAGGATGACCAATGATGACCATGGCGCTCTGATGTAAAATGAGACTGAAATGGAATTAAAACACAATCACATTTATTACCTTGTCAGAGAACCTTTTTTTTGGAAAATCATCATTGCCTGTTTCTATTCTTTTGATTTGCTAACAAAACCAATGTTGTGGCTAGCATTAAACATACTCAGTTATAGTAGGACGAGATCTGTAGATAAAAAATAAATAATAATTAAAAAACGAGAGGCTTGTCTGGCATGTCCTTAAAGGGAGCCCTTATATACCCTTATAGACTACTTGGAGAGCTTCACACAAGCACATCCTGGATGTCTACCATGCATCTTTTATGTTCCTCATGCCTGTCTGACTCGCTTGTTTACATGTGATACATTATTCAAACCATACCTGTATAATTCCTTGTGATGTTCAGCTCTGCCGCGTGAAGAGAACTCGTTACAATTGACGAGAATGGACAGATAAAGGTGAAATTTAACATTTTATCAGGAATACATGTGTTTGATGTAAATTCAAATGTCTGATTCGCCCGAGATTCTCCTCTAGTAATGATCTCAGACCAAAAAGATTAGTGTCAATACTATCTAGTTATCTAGCGCATCGTCCGTCACTGAATTCAAATAAAAAAAATAGCAGATACAGTTGCATAAAACGTCTTGGCAAGGTGAGCCCTTTCATGCTGTGGTAGATAATGTGATGTTCTCAAAGGCTCCCATTGTGGCTGGAACAGCACTCAGCCTCTGAAAGTGTCTCTGTCCCAGCGCACCAGGTTTGAACATTCTGCCTGACTTTTCTTGGGCTGTACATTTTAAAGGGCACTAGAGATCCCTATGCTGGCTCTGGTGCCCACTCTACACAAGTAAAGAAGCTGAAAGTCCCCTGCCTCACCATTCGCTGCCTCACATACTTCGCTGTGTGCGTTTGTGACTGAGAGAGATGAATACAGGAAGTGAGAGAGTGTGTGAGTTTGTTGTGATAATAAGTGTTCCTGTCATGAATTCTCAGAAAAGTATTGTGCTCTAGTTTCCTCTTCCCTTTGTACTCTATTTCAAGGTGCACACTCCACAAGCATTTCTGTGGGAAAATGAACCTAGCTACTGCACAAAATCATACTCAGTGCATGTCTCTCTCCCCCTCTCTCACACACACAAATAAAAATTCTCTCTTTCGTTCTCCCTCTCTCTTACATGCTCTCTCACACACACACACACACACACACACACACAGCGTTACTGTCTTTATCTCCCCCCCCCCCCCCTTTTCTCCATCAATCCTGCCTCCCTCTGCCTCTTTGTCTCTCCTCCTTCTGCTGGAAATGGTGACACACCACTGTGTTTTGGCTCCCAAACAGAGAGAAATATCCTCTCTTGACCAGGGCTTAAGTAAAATCACTGCCTCCCTTTCATGATTGGCCATATTGTTTCTCGCTTTGATGTCCATGCTGTTTGTGGCAGAGAATTGCACCCTACCTGAAAACCGGTCCAGATGGATGGCTGTAGCCTGGGAGCATGTGCATGTCCATCCACCATCTGCCAGCTATCGGCCTGGATAGCAATGTGCAGGGACAGGCAATACCTGTCCTGGCATCAGGAATTGAGCCATATGTATGTTAAGGTGCCTCGGGGGGCATTGCATATGGCTGTTTTGTGTAGCTCTGGTTTTTTAACATGTCTGAAGTGAACAGGCTAACATAAGGTGGTGCTGAGAAAATCTCTGAGGGAATAACGTCATATCTCGCGTGGATTTAACACATGCCTGTATGTAAATAAATTGAAATGGGTGCAGAAAAATAACTACAGCAGAATGCAACAAGCCAATCAATAGTTTGCATAATTCAATAGCTTCTGTCTCTTTAATAACTATGATTGGCACAGTTTTGGCACCAGTTTTTGTGCACGTTTGTGGTAAAATAATTGAGGCTTACACCATAGCCCTTCACTGAGGCACAATGTTGCATTTGCATTGGTATTTGCATTATTTTAACCCGGTTTATCTATGCACAAGCAATTCTGCAGTAGAACAAGCCATGGTGGAAATTGACCCTTCTACTAGGATTTTGCACATAAGCAATGACAACACCTATCAATAAACCAGAATGAAGAGCCCGACCATAGGCTCTAACCATCTTGTTTGTAACCATATTTTAGGTGTTAAAACATGGAAATTGAAAATGTATTAGCGATTCATTTTTATCGAAAGCAACAGTAATTTGCGGCCTTATTCACAGTCTTCATACAGATAATTTTAACAAGATTTTGGATAAAGGACAGAGGGAAGCATAGCTCATCTTTGTCACGCATATCTTTTAGGCCATGAGTGTGAAGGCTGGAAATTATGTTTAGATGTTTAGCAGTATGAGGTGCAGCAGTGTAAAATATAAGTGATATATTAAATATTGATTACGGTGTTCACAGATTCAGGTGAACATAATCAATGTCAGTGCCAAGAATAATGCATCTCCTAAAACAGGAATTAATGTGATTTTTTGCAGGGTATAGAAAAAGAAAAACCTTTATTAACATAATCATTATCTTCAACCTCTTGATGAAATTAGGTTTCACAGTTTTGTTAATAAGCATGTTCAAATCTAGCCTGATGCATCAAATGTTTTCACATCGTTTCACGTTGTGCAAATAATCTTAAACCTCCACTGGCAGACATTTGCTTCCCTTTGAACAAATACTTTCTGCTTCAACCAATGGTTTGGATGTGATGTTTGTTACACACAGGAACGAGCCATTTAAGTTACAGGGTATGGCCTTCAGCCCTCTCTCACTGTTCACTGATTGGTCCACGTATCTTAGAGATGTGCAAACCTAAGTCTAGATTCCTGACCGGTGCTAAATAGGAATTTATTTGTTTATTTGTTTGTTTGTTTATTTTAAGAGCATGTTTTTCACAATAATAAACATACCACCTCTATGTGCCCTGCTAATTAAAGTTAAACCTACTTCAGTCAGTCAGTTAGCCCCACTTTTTGTATTCAGAGGGAAATGTCATAATTCCACCTTGTGAAAAGATTTATTTTGGTTGTCAGATGACCACTATCTCCTCTTGTCCAAATCGGCGGTGCTTGTTGGGCTATAGTGTAAGGAATCATGGTGTATAGGTAGGAAGACTATAGTGTTTGCAATTCATTTGGGGGTGGTGGAGGGTTAACTGTTAAAATGTGAGACGAGACCTGCTGTGCTCTAGTTGCACACTGTACTGTTTCACCATTTGTTTGCGTAGTGTTGACTGCTGTGGTTTATGCATATTCAAATTTTAAAGCACTAAAAAGTGAAATAATAATAATAATTTTGTCAATTAAGCAGACAGGGATAGATAATGTGGGCATCGGATTTATTAGGGTTGCCGAATTACATTTGCAGAAGGTAAATTACTGTAGGACTATTACCAGAGACGGTTGATGAAGTGTGATGTATGATGAAGTTCTAAACGATCTCTGCTATTACCATGTAGGCATGCACATACTTTGGAACAATGCCCACAAGGGACAGTCACTGCACCTTTGGTAGGAAGCGTTTTCTCTTCCTTCTAATAACTACAGATGAAACACATGTTCACTGAAGACTATACGACTTTATAAAATCAGACATTTCGCTAGGTTTTGTTTTTTTATATGGCTTGGACCTGTGTCAGTGTGAGATGGTATGTAGCTTATGCGCAAATAGCCCAAGCATTGTCACAGAATGCTATGTGGAAGAAATCAGGTAAAATCTGTTGTCATGTTGGTCTTGTGACAGCAAGGCTAGGAAAAAACTACTGTAACTGTGTGCATGATTGACCACAAAAAAAAAATAAAAAATTACACAGTATTATACACATGGATCCTGAAATGATTGGAACTCAACATCCACAGGGTGCTGTTAGCTGGCATCAAGAACTCCCTGGGAAAACATCCCTGCAGACAAACTCTGAGACTTTGCCATTGTCACTATCAAGTTTGCTGTATGCATAGCAGATGCTCTGTTTCCACTATTGTTCTGCACTGGTCTGAACCCCCCGGAGCCATTGACAAATGGCAGTGGCTACAGTCTGCAAAACTGAGCTACCATCAGCCACCTCCTCTTCCTGGATGACGCCAAGTGTGGTAGGAGAGTGACGAAGAGGGCAAACGTGGTGGATTATAGGAGGATGCAATCATATTGGAAATCCTTGAATCCTTGGTCAGAACATGGTCAGAATAACAGACAGAGGGCATAACACCACCAGAGGCCAACATCATGAGGACAGCTTTAAACACCTGGCAATAATAACGTGTACCTAAGAAAATATGGGTTCTGAAGATTCACCTGAATAATCTACCTGTCATCAGGTACCTTGCAGGCATAATAACCTTTCCAAAGGAGAGACCGGAGAGTTTCCTAGGCAGGATAAACTTTGGACATCCACCACATTAAGAAAATGCCCCTGTACGATGGGATACTATATCAACTGAATACCTGAAGCAACAAGAACAAGAAAAGGATGAGCTGGAGGAAGAGGACTGAAGGTGCTGTATGTATCACAAGCAGATAGAGGAGAAATCTGACCAATGGCTTTGGAATGCAGCTGGACTGTCACACAGCACATAGGTACTGGTCTTAGCAGGCTGCCTCCATGCCACGCCACACAGTATTTGATTCTAATGCAGTATTTCACGCAAAAGGAGGCACAGCCAAGTATTAAGTGCATGTAAGTGAACATGTTTAGTGTCTGGAGGTGAACATATGCTGTCGCTGTGATATGAGTGGTGAGAGACGGATAAGAATGGTGTGAAGAATGGATTTTTAGATCTATCCACTTCACATCTAGTCATCTCTATTACTGGGGGAGTTTTCGTCACACAGATGGGATGGACGTGTCACATGAAACTGCACAACCTGATGAACAGTTCATGAAGAAATTGGCTTTGAATTTGCATAAAAATACTAATATTAATACAGCTTTGTGTCCATCCCAAAACCATTGGTTTCAGTGAAATATTTCATTATGTTTTTACCCAAATACCCTAAGCATGACGCATATGAAAACAAACAGGAGATCCTACCAATTCCAGTGGTTTATAGTATTCCTCTGTATGATCAGTGGTTCTCAAATAATCTGGGAAATGATATCGTATCAAATTTCCGCATTGTCTACATCCTGCCCCATGCTAAAATAATTTATTTTCCATATCAGACTTTGTTCTCAGACCCCGTCTGTCATATTGCCAGGGTGCTATTGCACCCCCATTATTATCTGTGCAATGAAATATGATTTCTTTTTGAAACTAAATGAAATATTTTGTCACAACTTATATTTTTGCAAATCTGTACATATTTTGGTAACCCTTACTTGAATGATCATACACCATGCTACCATTTTTTTTAAAAATATTTTTTGTTCTGCATAAAGTTATAAATGTTGGTATGATAACATTATAAATCCCTATTTACTGGCACTGTTAGTAATTTAGTTATATAATATGATTACTGTTACTAAATACTAACTAATTAGTATTTAGTTACATTAATAATATGGCTTTATGAAAGCAGACTATTATTAATATATATTTATTATGTTTTATGACGTCTAGGTTCATAAAAACTATTGCAGAATTTTGTTTATGTTCACCAAAAAATCTAATTCAAAAGAGTGCTTTTATTGATCTACTGATCTACCAAAAATCGATCTAAACCTACAAGGTCAGATTTGTCTGTTTACCCATTTCATGTCACATTTAATTTTAGGCACCCTTTTTCAGACAATGGAGCATAGTAACTTAACTGTATAACCTCATTCCTCTCTGAAAATCTTACAAGGCAGGTATGGTATGTCAGTGTTCCTCTGAAAAGCCATATGGGAACAGGTGGACTACTAGACAAGCCAGAGAACCATTGTCAGAGTTTAAATGTGCCTGTTCTAACCTGTCAAGAATCAGAACATTTGTGATCTTGTTTAGCTTTGCTGTTGCATTGCACACCTGGCATTGTACACATAGGTACATGTACATACTGTAGGCATATATATTTAGAGTTAGCAAAAATATGGAGTATTTGTCTACATTCTAGTCTTGCCACGTTTAATTGATGTAGTCCAATTATTGATGAAAATTCATTGATTTTTCAGTTTTGTTTTGTAATTTTACTATAGGCGTCCTATTTATTGTTAGTTTTCCTATACGTTGAAACCACACCATTGTCTCAGTCAGTCTCCTAGGTTTGCATTACTTTTAACTTTTTCAGTACCACTAATTCTGGCTTTTGGTGTAGAATTTAATGAACTTGAAGCTGTTTTTCAACAGCAGTGCATGCCCACAGACTTCTGGCTCCACTCGTTCACACTAATACACACACACACACACACACACAAGCGCGCGCGCACACACACACTCAAAGGTGGTGTGTCAGTGTTCAGCTTTGAGCAAGCATAAATTAGTTAACCTACACAATGACAAGGATATTGACTGTGACTGAAACAGTGAATTAAAATCTAGTTCATTACTCTATATACAAAAATATGATTTAATATAGGCCTAAAACCATTGCCATAAATAATTCAAATATATGAGGGAAAAAACATTTATGTGACATGAATCAGACAAATCTTCTTTCTAAGCCCATTTCAGACATAATGGATATCATAGGAATCACTTTAAACATCCCCACCCAGTAATTTCTCTGTCTTTTGTCTGTGATGTTTTTATGTTATGGAAGAAGTGTAAACTTAATTGTGAAAAAAAATGAAGGTTAGAAAAAGGTGAAATGCAAACAGTGTAATTTGTCTGGCCAATTGCAATATGTGTAGTTTGAAGCATCAGATTTGACTTCAATGGACCTAATTTGCCTTTGATTATTGCCCCCATGGGCGGCGGGTGGTCCTGACGTTTGGGGAGGCTGCGTGACCAACTTTTATACACAGTGCAAGGGCGGAACTGCTATAATCTGCAATTATAATGATCAATAATAACCAAAACAAGACTTATTTCAAAATCAAACTTTATTTTTTTTTTTTATCTAAGAACAATTCAAATTCAATTGAAATCAGGTAGCGGGCTGTCATCTGTCCGTCTGTCTCTCCTTCTCTCTTCCCTGTCTTTGGACTTCGGTGCTATAATGAGGAGAGATGGGGGTGGGGGAAGAGTATTGTGCTGGCTGCAGAAATGTGATGTTTTTCTTTTACTTTCTTTTGGAAAAACGACCGTATATCCATGCTGATATGAGACTAGCTTACATTTTTAAAATCCCGCGCTAGAGCGGCTACCAGCGGCTGATTGGCTATTTTTGTTTTTGGCCTAAAACTACCGTGATCTGACTCTGCCTATCACCATGGTAACGCATACTCACTCCCAACTTGTCATAAATATATGGTACAGGTTGTAGAGAGAGAGGGCTGTCCGTTATCTTTCACTGAGATCACAAGGTTCTACCAAAGAGCTGCCACCGGACTTCTCCAGGTCTATGGCTTCATATCAAATGCCCAAGAGTCATGAGGGCAAGCCTTCGTGTTGCACTCCCTAGGTGGCTTTGTAGCACTGGGGGGTGTTACAACAACTCTGGTGCTGATACCCAGCTCTTGATAAAACAGTTTTGGGGGGATATTGTCTGTCACAATGCAGGTGATGATTGAACCAGATAACAGACACATACTATTGACTGAAACATGTGAATGCAAGCCCTATGGTCCATCTATGGTCTTCTAGTCACTGTTAGTGTGAACTATTTTCAGAGGCAGCAAAATGTGTATGAGCCATTAAAAAGGCAGGGTGTATCAGTATCCATCATGCATGTAGCATTTACTTTTGTGTGCATTTGTTCGACTCGGTAGTCTTCAGCACTGTTTTGGTCTTCATGTGTGCTTTTTGAGGACTTTGCGTGGTTTCAGAATAAGCAAATGAAGGCAAGCCAACTTCAGTGACTCATTTAAAATGCTCTTCCATGGCCATTTCCTTCAAGGGAGTTTTCATGGCTGCACAATCCCATACGAGCCCGGAACTGCTTTCCCTACTGTCTTCATGCCAGTTTGATTTCCTTGAACTGGGGTTGATGACTTAGAGCTTGTTCTGAGCCAACTAAGCCAAATATCCCCCCTTAGACGATTCACACAAAATGTGGATTACTGCTAGTTCTAGTATCTAAATCACTGCTGTGTAAATGTTCTGAAGTATCTGTTCAGAGGAGCGTTACTTGTACTTGTTTTGAAGCTCTGCAATTTTCACCACATTTCTCATATGATGGTAAACTGTTGCAAGAGAAGTCATCGTTGAGGAGCTGCCCTGAGGCTTAAGATTTTTTTTTATTTTTAGGGAAACAGTCTGGTGCCTTAGGGTGCTGACACTATCTGTCAGGAGCGGTTAAAAAAAAGTCCATGGAAATGTTCAGACACACCCACCTGTTCACAGAGACAATAAACACACACACACACACACACACACACAGACTTGTTGTTTTAGGATCTAGCTCTTAAGTGGCCTTTTGTGTATCACTGTCTCACAGCTGTAGTTCTACACTAGCAGTGTGTTAGATTTTTTTTTTTCTTTCTTTCTTTCATTCTTTATACTGTATGTGGGGGTGGGGGTGGTTCAGTAAGATCTTGACTCGCATATATATCTACATGCACACATACTGTACACACACACAGCACTAGATATTACATTCTAATAAATGACTTTGTAGTGTATTTTTTTCCAGAGGCGATGTGTTTCTCATGTCATTTTTTTTTTTGTTATGAGCCAGTGGAAAATTACATTTACTTGACGGCTGGTGGGACATCAGGAGAGAGACGGGAGGGAAATGAAAGTAATGTGCATAAGATAAATATTTGGCTGGTCTTCCTGACCAGCAGCATGACTACATTACAAACTCTGACAATAGGACAGTTTGTCATTATACAGACTTATTACTTTGTTTTGGTATGATTTATTTCAGTACAGGAACGTATGGTGTCATTTTGTACATACTCAGAATTCCTCTGAATTTGCAATGACTCTACTCTGTGAGTGCCTGACTACAGATGCAGTGGACACAGGGCAGCACAACAAGGAGTGTGAACAGCAAGGTCAATGGACAAATAAAAAAGGGCCACACTGTGTCTGTTTTACAACCTTCTGCTGAAGCCTCGTAAATCCTGGCTGTCGTCCCTTTTGTCTCCGTTTACTGTCCTTCTATCAATGAAATTTTATTCAACACATCAGGTGGCTTTCAAAAACTTTACTCCACAGTTTGAAAGAGTTGACAAAAGAAGAATCTGCCTTTCGTATAGAGATTCCCCCATCGATCAGTGTCTAGTGTTACTACCAAACTCAATGACATGTCTTTCACCTACCACAAAAACAGAAAAGGTTGTACAATGTAGGATTAAGGCAGCAGAGAGAACTGTACCAACAGCCTGTATTGTATGTACCTAGACCTCAGTTTAGACCTATGGTGTCTACTGTACATTTCGACCTTTTTTGTGGGTTCTATGTTTATTTTGTGGATGCTTCCCAAGGGAATCTTACGACATGATAAACAGAGCCTAGGGTTCCTCACCTACCTCTGCCTTCATATGTATATAGTATATATGTATATGTTTATGTATATAGCCGCTGTTTGCTTACACTTGGCAAGGCCTCCAGATTCACAGGGATGGAGAGGGCAGCCTGTCAAGCACATGCTTACTGCTGGATCCCGTGGGTCATACCATCACACTCCAGCAGAGGGGGGCCCTCTGCTCAACACTACTCTCAGGGCTCTCTTGCCTGCTTTTAATTAAGCCCTTGAAAATGGCATATTCCACACACAGTATATATAAGACAAGTTTAATCTGGCCTATGTGAGAGATTTTTGCTCTTTTCTACGCTCTTATGATCCATATTAAGCCCTATTTATACTCCATATTCAGCCCTTTACTTTTTGTTCTAAAGGGCTCCATGTGTTGTCTGCTGTGTGTGGGAATTTTTTGGCATTTTGCAGTTATATGACTTAACCACCCTCCAAGTGCCTCTTAAAATTCCATTTTGCTAGAGAGGGAGTTGTCACCCTCCTAGTTGGGAGAAAATTAGATTCTTTATGAAAAATGGATTACGATGCCCCTCTTCCACAAACTCTAGAGAAAAACGTGTATTTTTTCCTGTATGCTTACAGAGGCACCTACACTGAATTCTATTTTAAAAGAAGCAAATGCAGCGTCGTCTGGGAAAACGGTACCCTCAAGCATTTTAAGTTTCATCAGTTGCTTTCATAAATAGAATGAAATCTGGAAGCTGTTCAGCTAGGCTCAGAATTGTCTTCTTTTGTTAAGGGCGTTTTTTATGATGCAGTCACAGCACTGTCTTTAGTGCTCCTTGATGAGCCATTTTACATGCTAATCATTTGACATCGGGCTCGTTAAAAAAAAAAAAAAAAAAAGAGGAGAATTAGGAAGGCAAACAAGCAAGGGTAAAAGCGTTGTTTTTCTTTTTTTCTTTCCCCCACGTGAGAATTAACAATGCATTATTTGTTTTGGTTACATGTAATTATTTACATGTGTTATTACCAAAAAATATTTAAAATAAAACAACAACAACAAAAAAATATTATTGGAGCCCGCATAAAACTGGGAAATTACTTTCTTAAAAATTAAATATGGGATTAATTATTTTCTCCTCCATAGGCTGTGCCTTATCTTGGGTCTATTGATGTACAGTGTTGTAGGCTACTGTACACATGTCTGTCACAGGACCAGGTCTGTGTGGAGACGCGTCTGAAGGACTCAGGAGAAAAGAAGAGAAATGGTTGCGTTACTAGATGAACAGCGCAGCATTGAGGGATATGCCAGGGGAATTAAATTACATCTCCATTTCATTGAATGGCCTGCAGCTCCTCCTTGTCCCTTTTCTCATTCTTGGACAGATGCAGCAGCAGCGACAAATTTTTAATTGCTCGAGCCCAGCTCATGCATATTCATGTCAGGTGCCACCCGGGTTTTGAATAGGCTGCAGATCATCATCATTTGAAAAAACTGTGTGTGTGCGCACCCATATATATGTTTGTGTGTGTGTGTGTGTGTGTGTGTGTGAACCGGTCAATGAGGCTGTATCTTGAGTCTGCAATATATCCTTTTGTTGGTTTGCCATGATCGTTGTGTTGCTAATAGACTTTTAGTGGTTTCATTGGTGGGAAATGGAAATCATTAGTCTTATTTCTTTGATATGAAGAGTGGTTCATCACTCTAGAGGTGGTTCAACACTCTTCTCCAGAGAAGAGGCATTAGATCATTGGCTGTTCTATGTCCCCTTTAGATGGCTGTGTGTGTGTGTGTGTGAAGAACACCAAAAAGACACTGTAATGCATTAGCTACTATAGAAATAAGTGATTTGAGGACATGGAAAGTTATTTTGGGGATGAGCGCACAGCTGAATGGCAGTGGAAGAGGATTTCTTTTTCAGCAGCAAGGCTTCAAGCAATACATGGTCTGTAGCATTGGTGTTAATATTTCCTCCTAAGAATATTTTGGAATGTTTTGGACTGTGTGGTTTTTGCCTTTGTTAAACAGACTTCTTGTGTGTGTGTGTGTGTGTGTGTATGTGTGGGAGAGAGAGAGAGTGTGTGTGCGCCCTAAAGAGAGAGGAAGAGAGAGAGTGAGAATACCATTCAAGAAATTCCTTTTTCTTTCAGTGGAAGCATGAGGGATAATGTGCTTCAACTCAACGTCTACTTAACATTTATGAAAGTAGACATGTTAATTCATTCAGAAATCATTTTACAAAGCCATTTTTTCTGATTTCAGATACCTTAATGTGTCAATATAATGAACATAAATAAATATGATGTATGTCAATTAGACAGCTCTGTTTCTATTACCTCATAACTATAAATTCAACCCTATTTACTGTACCATGCGGTCAACGGTCATCATGAATCCCTCTGGGATTTGCAAAGAACCTCACATACATATTTGCACATGTTTATGAACAGATTTGACAAATCCAGTCACTAAGCAATCACTAACCTAGTCTATGACTGACTGAATACTTTAAAGAGGCTAATCTCCATTTTGGTGTGAAAATTACGGGCAGTAGTGGTTAAGGAAACCTGGCTTGTATGTTAGCAGTCTGGAAATTGCATTGCAGGTCCAAAGCCCAGCTACACATAACCTTGTTTTTCTGGGAGAGACTAGAGACCTAAACTAATTGATAGTTGTCAAAATATGAGTGTCTTTGCATAAATGTTAATGAATTAGATCCAGTCTTCATCATCGCTGCCAAAGGATTGATGTTGACTCACTACGCTTTAGTAGTGCATCACTTGTAGTGCACACAAAAAGGCTGCACAATAGCTTATTGTGCACACCGTGCTGTTTTGAATGGTATTAGTAGTGTGTACTTTTGGAGAGGCAGTGTGGTAATTGTTAGGAGGGATCAGTTGTGATTTGTAATGTGTCCAGCTCCATTATGAGTGCCAAGCCTAATTGCTCCATCCTTGGCCAGCCACATGTGCTTTTGTGCTAGGCAACACCTGTCACAGTTGTTCTTTCCCATCTTTAAATCTGTTTTTGGCTGTAGCCAAGGCAGGCGGCGGCGTTGGCTTGGAGGGTGGAGGGTGGAGGGTGGAGGGGGGGGGGGGGGGGGGGGGGGGGGGTACCGGCATGGTGGGCGCTGGAAGGCTTGGGTGCCAGCGGGCAATTACGGAATAGGAGCAAAAGATGGAGTGGAGTGGCTCGACAACTCTCTTACCCAGAGAACCTGCTGACACACCACATTGAGCCAGCTACTGCTCAGCCCCACTCTCTCACTTACACATATTAATGTGCTATCAAGCACCGGTGTAATTTACTGCCTCGTCTAATTTATTAATGTGCCTTTAAATGAGATACGAATGGATGTTTGGTTTGTGTTTTCTCCCAAATCTTCCTTTGGCCGGTCTCCATGCTCGGCATCTCAGAAATGTTCACTAAGCTTTGAATGCTTTGACCTATACAGATAAAGATATTTTCATGGAAAATAATGTTATGGTTGTTTGTGATGAGCTTTCTTTTTATTCATATCATCACACTTATTGTTTTAGCTGGACAACATATTGTCCCCTGTAATGTGTTTGGTTGATATGGTCAGGATTGCTCAGTACTACCATGTACAACAGTTTAATTAAGAGGAGAAGAAAAAGCCCTCATGCTAGCGTAATTGAAGTGTAAATTAAATTATTGTGTTTGCTCAGTCATGTTGCCCTGTGGGTGTGCTCCCCATTTCATTTTACACAATCAAACTCCAGAGAGAAAATCTCAGCGAGATGACAGCTTTGAGCGCAGACCCACATACATTCACAATCAGCCATGAACAATATTAATTTTATCGCATGGGCTGAAACACAATATGCATGCTTTTCAGCCAGAGAGAACTTCGGCGCTATTATTAACATGAGGGAACAGAGGTAATATTTGAGCATGCGTCTCATAAGAAAAGGTAGAGGCAGAGAAAAACAACTGAGATGTGCTGTGTTGCAGAAGTTAGTTTGGTGTTGGAAGAAATGGCTACAGTACATCACCACCACCACTGTCATCGCCAGCATCATAATCATCCGTCATCAATCAACTATCATCAGTTTTTTACATAGGTGGGAGACCACAGGCCCTATCCCAAATAGCACGTGGTTGACGTGAGCTAGGTTTCAACATATTCAACACATCTTAGGCCTTCATGTTTTTCTAATCCAACTAATCCGCTAGCAATCTGACTTCACTCTGGACTTGCTTATGGCAGACCAAATTAGCTCTTATCTGGCAAGAGGCAGCCGTTGTATAACATAACCAAAAATAGCTTCTGTGCTACTGTCTATGGTTAAATTAGGGATGTGTGTTTCTTTTGATTTGATGTTTACTGGAGCCAGTCATTCTCAAGTAGGATATGTGTTCAACCCTACTGAAAACATTTGGGAAGAGTTTTATGCATGAATTTAATCTAAGTTGTCACAGTGGTTCTACCTCTTTGAAATGGCAAAGTGAATCTGTTGGCTCATTATTCACTCTCAAATGCAGTCTGTGTTTATCAAGGTTGATATTTTCTGACACTTTATTTTGCGGCATCCATTTTTATATTCATGTCTTTGGATGGTACAGGGTTTAATAATGAAAGTTCACAAGATTTAAGTCTTTTCTGCTGCTTGTTGTCTAGTTCAGGGATGCATCCCGTTGAACCTTGGGGACTTACCCAAATTTCCTCAGGGTGTCGTGATTTTGTGTCACTACATTGCCTGTGACCATGCTCCAGTTGTTCTGGCTCTCCACCCAAACAAAGAGTTTGTCGGGGTGGTAACTGGGGAAATGAACCCAAATTTGCTTTTGCTCTCATCAATTCTGACAGTTGTGTTTGCTGGGATGCCAGGTCAAACGGTATGCCTTGTTGTTACGATTGAGACCTTGTGATTTGAACCTTGTCAATTCAGTGATGACCTAGTATTCTTCTCTTGTCATTCTGGCCACTTTTATTTAGTGAATGAATGAATCTTCAGAGACAAGTTTATCTTTTTATTTATATATTTTTTTTGTATTTTATCCAGATACATCAGGGCATTTAGGATCTATTTTGTCCAGAATCATTTGTCTGAGCACACTAAGAGAGCTAAGATGCACACCTATCTTCCTTTGTGAGTGGTGGTGGATATGGGGGGTTGCTATTGATAGTGGCCAGAGCCAAGCCGTGAATGCATCAGAGTTATCGCTATTGGTGTCAGCTAGTACTATTGTTTATTACTCACTTATTTATTTAGCTCTGGCAGTCATTTAGCAGTTTGTTAGCTCAGTGCTCCATTATCCCTCTAGTTCTTCTCCCCAGAGGTTGGACTGCGTGTAAAGCCAGGGACGACCACTGTTAAGGGCCTTTTTCGATTCAAGTTGCTTTTGTGTGAGAGTGATTGTCAGATCTCCCCAGACTCTGGCCTCTCCAGGACAAGTATGTTAGGCAAACTTCAAACAGTTCCACTCAGCAGACACCATGACCTGAGGTCTTTACCTCAAGGACTAGTCATTTCAGTTGGAGTCCTTTGACAGCAAAACCCCAATTAGCTCTGATAGGGCTGTGATGTTTATGCTTCCTCGGGTTGGGGAAAACAACTTTCTTAAAAATGTATTTGTCTCCCTCTCAACAGTATCCTGGAAGTATTTAAACACTTTCAGTTGTTGCTGTAGCTCATCTAGGCATTGCTCCTAGGCATTCACAGGATTGAAAAGAATCCTGTTCTTAAACCGGCACTAAGCAACATTCTGTTTTTCTCTCTCACGAGCTCCCTCTAAAGCCCGCTGTATTGCATTGTATTGCACTGCATTCTATTGGAGGCGGTCCGCGCTGCTGAACATTGCAAGTGCTGTATCTACCGCTATCGGCCACGGTGGCGCATTCTACACCGTTCGTTCGCCGTGTAATGACTAATTTTAGCATCCTAAACCGTATGAAACGGATTAATTAAATTAAAAATGTTGCATAGTGGGCCTTTAAATGCTTCATATTTCAAGATACGATTAGAAGCCAGGAAACAGTAACATTAAATAAATAAAAAAAAGTCATAATGAGAAGATATTTCCCTTCCAATAATGTCCGGTGGAGAATACATATATAATCCACCTTCCAAATAGTGCATCACGTAGGAAAGTTTACCAAGCAGTGCTGTAAGTATAGCGTATAAGGATTATCAGATGATGAGATGTGCTGTTATATTGGATTAATAAAAACAGCTGAGGCACGAACATTCAAGATGCAGATTGCTGAATTCCTCTGCGAAGTTAATCAATTATTGTATTGACAAGTTAAGTATTGTAAAAGTTAAGTTAAACAAATTGGGTTTTGATATAGATTCTATGGAATATGGAATCGTCACACTCTGGCAGTCTGAGTGATAAGTGAGGAATGGTCCTAAACAAGTGAGTGAGTTCTGACACTAAGGTTCATTTTATCTGATTAGATGTGATTAAATAGCTACATGCTGACGTTTATATCTACTGACGTTCCGGGATGACCTCTGAAAAACTATCAAAATTGAAGAGGTAAATTGAAAGAGGTATCTGATTCATGCGCTCGTGTTGGTGGGAAATACTACCTGGCAGTCACATTTGATTTTCCATTAATCTTTAAGACCACATACTGGGCACTCTACAGTATGTAACAAATTACCCCTGATGCTGCTTGAGTTTTCTTTAATGGTTTCAGAATTGCTGCTTTAATTGCTGATTTGGCTTCTGCCATAACGTTTCATGGCACCCTATTTTGAAGGCCTTTTGCCTTAATCTGAACAACTAGTGGTTTCATGCACCAGGTGGCTGCATGTTTGCCAGGGGTTTATGTTGCATTGGCTTCCTAATAAATAACCTACCGTGTTTTCTCTTTCTGACTCTTGCTATGTTAGTGTTCTCCTGCAGAAAGATGCCTTCCACGTTGTCTTTGCAAATACTGGTTCTTTCTATACACATTTCAACAGTGGTACGATCTAACACTGACCTCTCTGCTGTGGAGCATGTCTATTTTAAAGTGATTCAAAAGGACATCGGGATATCACAGTAGATTAAAAGCCTTTCACACCTTGCAGTTAATTGCCAGAACTCAAAAGGTTCAGGGTTCAGGGAAACTTTGTTAGGTGAAATCTATCAGATGGACTGAAATGATCTTAGGGCAATTGTTAGCAAGCAGAGAAACCACAACGTTTTTGGCTGAAAAGCATATCAAACAGAAATGGAGATTGAAAACTTTTAAGATGTGTGTTTTATTGAAATTTATTTCATTTGCAGTTCAGTATAATGTTGAAGCACATTGAAAAAAAAATGTTTGTAAATGGAATATAATATGGTTAGGTTTAAATTTTATGATTTACTTATTTAATATTATTTCTCAGATTGATTGGATGTATCAAGACACTTAAGTCCAAGTTTTTTGTCGTCACACAAGACACATACTGTACATGTAAGACACTTGGTACCTTGAATTTACCTCAATTATCAGAGTATATTTCTAAAACCAATCTTTTCTTTTTTATTCTGGTAAGTGAAAACACTGAGGCAAGTGTCATTCTAAAAGCATACCACATGCCATGTGTTTTGAAGTGTTCTTTGTTCCACCAGGCCTTTTTTGTTGAACTACACTGTTAGTACAGTCATCTGTCAAACATTAAAAAGGCACTTTTGTGAGGCGTCAGACTGGGGATGATCAGAGTTTTTTACTGTGTGGTCATGACGGCAGTCTGTGCTGGTTTAGAAAAGAAGCCTCCTGGAGATGCAGGCATTTTGTCACTGCTGGTGCTTGTGATGTTTTCCATGAGAGACACCTGAGATTGAGCATATGGCTGTGTCTGGGGAAGGATATATGTTTGCTGAAAGTGTCCACCGAAGAGGCTGTGAAAACACCGCCTTAGTGGACCTGGCAACTGTTGCTTGTTTATTAGTTAAAAGCGGCTCAGCAATCAAATGCTGCCTACCTACCAGCTGTCCTGATGAGTTTTATGCAACAAAAGACCATGCATCTCTAACTCCAGCCTTGGTGAGTGCAAAATCTGAATATTCACATTAAACTCCTCACTTGACCTGACCCCACCTCTTCATTGCAGTGGTGTAAACATAAATATTTGTATTGTCTTCACAAGACCACTACTGTGACATCCGGCTTTATAATATATTTAATTTTTATTTCTTTCAAGTATCTTTCAAGTATTGTATTTTTGTGCATGCAACACTGTCTGGAACTCAATCAAACATGTGAAATTTGCAGAACACACTCTTTAAAAACAGCCTCTGGGCTTTTTTATTACTATTAATGATGTGCGTATCAGAGATAACTAGTGTAATGATGACAGACCTGCTAATTTGATAGGATTTACTGCTGACACAAACAGTGGTTATCCTGATTAGGGTGCAATTTACTAAGTTCCGCCTCCCGGGCAAGATCAGGAAAAAATATTTAATTACACTTAAAGCCCTGTTTCCATGCTCAGTGTGCCAGTGTCTCGCTTACCGTAAGTAAGTGGCTCTTGAAATCTGTTGAATCAAAGCAAGACTTTCTCAGTGCCTTATCTTGGAGGATATATATAAGCAGCTAGATCAGATGTGTTATCACGCATCATCTCATTACATATCAGTTTTTGTTAAAGTACCAATCATACAGGATCTGTCTCAATTAAAAGTTTGAGCTAACACCTACAGTTACTGCACTGCACTCCTGGCAGCAACTGACAAAGTTAAGGAACACACCACATATTCTATAGTGCTCTACAAAGCTGTCATCCTGCACTTCCTGTGTAGACCCTTCACGGGTTCTATTGATTGGAGCGCTAATTAGCATGCAGCTACTGTATGTTCCTTTTTCCCGCATTCATTTGGGGAACGCACCACTCCGCAGTGATGACGCTGAACACTGGGTCATATGTGCCGACCACGTGAATGGCAATCGCAAGAGAGCCTTGGGAAAGTCGACTGCCGAGCATTCTCACTTCTGCTCTCCCCTTGATGTGCTGTAATAGGACAAAGCCTTGCATGTTAATGAATTGTCAGTGTGGTGTTGCATAGCAGAACCGGAGGGCCAATCTAAGTAAAAAGGGGCTGCAGTATTACCAGGTGGCTTATTAAAGGTCCCTGTCTACTGTACCTGTTAGACTATGACTGTGAATAAGAAGCACTCTGCAGTTAGCACTTTTGGTTTGAACTGGCTGTTATGATTCTCCTTCTCACTGAATGACAACTGCACAGCTGAATTCTATGCAGCTTAATACATATAAAATATATGAAATATACCTAGAACTGCCAGACATCATGCAAAAAATGTAATTAATTTAGGCGGTTTATTCCAGCTCTTTTTATTTATTTATGTGATGTTTTTGTCACATTATTTGACTTTGTCGCCGCAATTCAATTAGTTCACAGCCCCGAGTGTAACTCGAGGATCATAACAAGAGTCTTTTGAGTTTTTTTTTATTTTTTTTATTTGGTGCTTGGAGCTGATGTGTCTTGCCCTCTAATCATATCTGTACCCAGTGAACTGTTTTGTGCTTGAGGAATGCTGGTAAATATGTTTAAGGGCATAGTCTGCTGTGTTCTGACACTCTCTGACAGTTCACAGTGACCTCTGAAGTTCTGATAGGGGTACAGATTCCATCAATAAAAGTCTGTGTTTTAATAAGAAAATGCAGATTAGAATATATAGTTAATGGCGTCCTATTTTCTATCAACATCAAGTTATTTTGTACATATTTAATATTTGTGTGTTTATTTCCCCTCATTGTTGCTGGTAGAGGCATGCCTTTGGAAGCACTAATTCGAGCTGGTGGTAGCTTCCTGTAGGCAGCGTAATGGCTTCAGTATTGCCAGGAGGGGATTATTTCTGTCTGGCATTGGACAAGCAGTGGCAGCCATCCAGGATAAGGCTAGTTGGGGTAGTGTGATTGGCCCTAGAGTATAGAGGCTGCACCCACACAGCATTTGAGTTGACAGTGAGGCTAAATGTACACTTGAATTAATGCATAGATAAAACAGAGCGTCTATTTGCACCCAAAGTACAAATACAGGAAAAGGGGTAATAAAAGGCCATTACACATGATAACCTGTGCTTTTGTACATGCACAGTAAACACAGTCACCATTCACATTTCTGTCTGTGAAATAGGCTACACAAGAATATTCTATAACATTTGTAGTGTTTTCATACAATGAATGCTTAGAATGCTGTGGCCTAGTGTGTAAGAGAGGTTTGCACAGAGCAAATTAGCAAATTGCTATAGTTTGTGTTAGCGCCTTTCATAGCCCGCACAAAATGATTGAATTACACACCTAGTAAACTGTTCATAGGCCACCGGTTAGCCAGCATTGCTGCACAAACTTTGAGGAATCATGTTTGGACCCACTGTACCTTGGCAACATTAATGGCAATTTCCTCCTGTGACCGGAAGATGTACTAGAAAGACTTTCCTGATGTAATCTCCAATTCAGGCTTTTATTTGTGCCATAAATCCTCAGCTCAGGTTTGCCAGGTTTTAAAAGGCCCGATAATTCATGTCTTAGCTGAGAGCTAATAAATTTGAGCACCAATGTGTTGTGGGCTGTAATAACAGGGCTAATTTATGCTGATGTTGTGCTATAAAGTGTTTACTGAGGCTGTTAGCAGTCACATGTGCTATGTTGTCATCAGAAGTGTCATAAACAATCCTTGAAAACTATTAAGGTGCACCTTTAAAAACAACTTCAGGGAGCAACAGGTTGATCAGAAGTAGCCAGCATCATTTTTTTCGACTTACCCGTAAAGGGATATTATGTATTTTTATAGTGGTCCCTAATTTACCTAATATACGAGACTGTTGTGTTTTTTCCTCTCTCTCACTGATACCACTCCGTAATTTCAAACAGCATGGGAATCCTGTTGAATATTGCTATAATAAGCAATCCGCTATTGGATGTGAAATAAATTAAACATTTATGATTTATTGTTGTTATTGTTGTATTATTGTTATATTATTATTATATATTGGGGCGGTGGTGGCGCAGGTGGTAGAGGAGCCGTTCGGTGACCGCAAGGTTGCAGGTTCGAGCCCCACTCTACCTGACCCCATCTGTCCTTGAGCAAGACACTGAATCCCCAAATTGCTCCTGGTGGCAGGCTGGAGCCTTGCATGGTAATCCCCTCCACTGGTGTGTGACTCTGTGTGAATGGGTGTGTGATTGGGTGAATGCCATAGCAGGCGGCGCGTGGCTCTCCTGACCGTGCGCATCACTGTGGGATAACTAGAAACGTAATTTCGATTCCTCTGTATGTCCAGTATATGTAGAGAAATTGACAAGGGTTAACCTTTAAGAACGTGGGTTTTTAATTTTGCAACGAACTCTGCTGGGTGGGTTTTTTTGGCCCGCTCCACGAGAGTTCTACAGTAACATTCTATAGTCATTGTTAAGGCAGCCAGGAAATAAAGAGTGGTAGCCTAGCTTGAGTTGTTTCCTATTTCCCCCTTTTAGTGTTACTAATACTGCATTCTTTAAACCATTAAAAAAAATTGGGTATTTATACATTCTATAAATTGAGAGGTGGCCCTGTCTAGTCTGCTTCACGCCATCGTTGAAACGCAACATCCAATGAACTTATGTCAATTTTCCGGACGATGGCAGCTGCTGCAAGCAACTGAAATTACCTTTGTTTACCGTTGTAATTGTGGACTTGCCACCTAGTGGTGGCAAGGCCAGTATTGTTCTTCGCAAGTTTCTTATTGTGGACTTGCCACCTAGTGGTGGCAAGGCCAGTATTGTTCTTCTCAAGTTTCTTATTAGTTTGCATTATCCTATTCTTCTTATTAGTTTGCATGGTGACATGCAAACTATTGTTATCTTGTTCTTCTTATTAGTTTGCATGGTGACATGCAAACTATTGTTATCTTGTTCTTATTAGTTTGCATGGTGACATGCAAACTATTGTTATCTTGTTGTTCTTCTTCTTATTATTATTATTAGTTTGCATGGTGACATGCAAACTATTGTTATCCTGTTCTTCTTCTTATTATTATTTTTATAGATGAAGTCTATGGGATCTTCGGAACTTAATACAGCCTGAACCGCTGAACCTATCAGCTTAATTTCAACTGCATTGTGTAGCTACCACTCGTGTGATTTGTGCAATGTATTTTTTAACTTTGTAAACTTTTTACTTTTTAAGTTATTTGACTTTTAAAACCTTGGTCTAGCTTCAACTCTTTATGACCTGAACTGAACTCACATCACTGTAGGAGCAGTGGTAGCTCAGTGGGTAGAGTTGCTGGTATGTGATCACAAGGTTGTGGGTTCGAATCTTGCTTTACCTGGTACGATTGAGCAAAACCAGCCTCTCCAGCTAATTGCCTTAATTTACGGCAGGTGCCTATACTGAAGAGTACTACCTTAATGTTAACAATGTGTCGATTCAACTAGTTGGCTCATTAACCTGTTTGTTTCACCTGGGCTACTTGTGGCTTTGTCTAAGTATTCCCTTGAATAAGACAATTAACCATAGGTTGCTGAAAGGACACTATTGACTATTAAATACTGCAACTGCACTCTGTGCAACTGTGGTGTGTGCTATGCAAGATTGTTTTATTTTAGTTTTAATGAATAAGGCCATCAACCATAGGTTGACAACAACTGACAATAAACAGACACCTTAACTGTGTCTGTTTAAATCTCGCTTAACCTGGTACTATTGAGGTGTCCTCAATTTCTTTTGACTTCTTCAGGAGTCAGCAAAACCAGCCTCTTCAGCTAATTGCCTTAATTTACGACAGGTGCCTCGTTAAAATGTGTGGTTCACCTGGGCTAATGGGTTAATGGGAAAGCCCCGCCTGGTACCTGGTACGATTGAGCAAAACCAGCCTCTCCAGCTAATTGCCTTAATTTACGGCAGGTGCCTATACTGAAGAGTACTACCTTAATGTTAACAATGTGTTGATTCACCTGGTTGGCTCATTAACCTGTGTGTTTCACCTGGGCTACTTTTGGCTTTGTCTAAATATGCTCTTGAATAAGACAATTAACCATAGGTTGCTGAAAGGAAACTATTGACTATTAAATACTGCAACTGCACTCATGTGGTGTGTGCTATGCAAGATTGTTTTATTTTAGTTTTAAAATTATAACAATTTAACATCTACACTAACCCCGCCTATAGTACAACCCCTAACCCTTACTGTGGGAATCCATACTTGTGACTCGACTTTTCTTGTTCCTCTTTGTGTTTAGCTTCATCAGTGTTCTTAAACAAGGCATTTAACCCTAAGTTGAGTCATTCCTTTGAATAGACTGTCTCTAAATTGGTTGACAGCCAAATTGGTTTGTTAAATTGTCAACTTGTGTTGACTTGAGCTGGGCTACTTGTGACTTGCCCTTGAATAAGGCCATCAACCATAGGTTGACAACAACTGACAATAAACAGAACCCTTAACTCTTGTGGGTTTGAATCTTGCTTAACCTGGTACTATTGAGGTGTCAATTTCTCTTGACTTCTGTTTCTATGGTGTGAGAGTGTTTGTGAAACTGACAATAAACAGACAACTTAACTCTTGTGTTGAATTCAGTTCTGCTACTGTGACTTTCTATGTTCAGGGGTCAGCAAAATCAGCCTCTCCAGCTAATTGCCTTAATTTACGACAGGTGCCTCGTTAAAATGTGTGGTTCACCTGGGCTAATGTGTTAATGGAAAAGCCCCGCCTCCTCTAAGTTGCTTCACCCTGAGTCAAATGTCTATTACCAAAGTAGATAAATGGTGGGGAGGCTTCATGCTCACTATGGTTGTGGAAAATTAGTGAGAGGAATTTTTTTTTTCTTTCAGACTGGTGAACTGGGTTGGTTTGTAATCAGAAGATTAGAGGCTAAATCCTCACTCTTCTTTACCTGCTCAAAGTCTTCTCAAGTTAAACACTGAATTTTTTAATTTCTTCTGGCTGACTTACTGTTATAGTCAGTAGCCTTTTCTTTGACTGTTCTTTGGAGGCTGTGTGTCCACTCTGAATTAACATAGTTACTATAATACCTCTACTGTCATATTTCTACATCAAGCTACCCACCAGTAACATAATCATACTGTCTCCTCTTCTCCTCAATTTTACTTGCATGTCACCATGCAAACGTAATTCCTCGGAATTACTCTTTCTAGTTTTTATAGATGAAGTCTATGGGATCTTTGGAACTTAATACAGCCTGAACCGCTGAACCTATCAGCTTAATTTCAACTGCATTGTGTAGCTACCACTCTTGTGATTTGTGCAATGTATTTTTGAACATTTACTTACTTTTACTTTTTAAGTTATTTAACTTTAAAAACCGTGGTCTAGCCACAACTCTTTATGGTCTGAACTGAACTTCCTCTGCTACAGGAGCAGTGGTAGTTTAGTGGGTAGAAGAGCTGGTTAGTGATCACAAGGTCGTGGGTTCGAATCTTGCTTTACCTGGTACGATTGAGCAAAACCAGCCTCTCCAGCTAATTGCCTTAATTTACGGCAGGTGCCTATACTGAAGAGAACTACCTTAATGTTAACAATGTGTCGATTAAACTGGTTGGCTCATTAACCTGTGTGTTTCACCTGGGCTACTTGTGGCTTTGTCTAAATATGCCCTTGAATAAGACAATTAACCATAGGTTGCTGAAAGGAAACTGTTGACTGTTAAATACTGCAACTGCACTTGTGTGGTGTGTGCTATGCAAGATTGTTTTATTTTAGTTTTAAAATTATAACAATTTAACACCTACACTAACCCCGCCTATAGTACAACCCCTAACCCTTACTGTGGGAATCCATACTTGTGACTCGACTTTTCTTGTTCCTCTGTGTCTAGCTTCATCAGTGCTCTTAAACAAGGCATTTAACCCTAAGTTGAATCATTCCTTTGAATAGTCTGTAGACTGTAAATTGGTTGACAGCAAAATTGCCTTGTCAAATTGTCAACTTGAGCTGGGCTACTTGTGACCTGGGCTACTTGTGACTTGCCCTTGAATAAGGCCATCAACCATAGGTTGACAACAACTGATAATAAACAGACACCTTAACTGTGTCTGTTACCGAATGTGTAACTGGTGGGGAGGCTTCATGCTCGCTATGGTTGTGGAAAATTAGTTTGAGAAAAACTTTTTTTTTCTTTCAGCCTGGTCAACTGGTTTGATTTGGCCTTTGCTAAACGATCTGGCTTGTAATCAGAAGATTGGAGATTAGATCCTCACTCTTCCTTATCTTCTCAAGTCAGACCCTGATTTTTTTTGTATCTTTTCTGGCTGACCTGATGTTAAATTCAGTAGCCTTTTCTTTGACTGTTCTTTGGAGGTTGTGTGTCAACTCTGAATTAACATACTTACTATAATACATCTACTGTCAAGCTAGCTTCCAGTAGCATAAATATACTGTCTCCTCTTCTCAATTTTACTTGCATGTCACCATGCAAACGTAATTCCTCGGAATTACTCTTTCTAGTTAGTTTGCATGAAAATGCAAACTATTGTTCTTCTGTTCTTCTTATTCTTATTATCTTCAACAACTTTAATTCAGCCCGAACCGCTTAACCTAAAAACTTGGTTAAAACTTCGTTTCGTAGGTCTCGCTCATGACACGTGTGCAATGTATTTTTCATCTTTATAACTTTAAAACTTTTTAATCTATTTCTTAAAAACTATTAAAAATTTCACCCTATACATTTTCAATGGGGAATCTAGAGTGTAGGCTGAATCCTGCTGATGCCATGTCTCCTATCAGACTTAATTGAGCTTGAACCGTTTAAGCTAGAGACTTAAATCAAACTTTGTGCCAGAGGGCACAGTCATGCCATGAACGCTGTGAATTTTCAACCTTCTAAGTCTTACACTTTTTAAACTACGGCAGTTTATCTATAAAACTTTTGTCTCCATTAACTAAAACTGTCTCTCCCTCAGTGTCGGTTGGAACGATGAGTCATAATGGGTCTTCGGAATGTTCATTTGAATAGAGTGCACCTGCTCTCAACTGTCAGTTTCAAGTCCCCCCTTACTATTAATGGTTTCAAGGTCCCCCCCCAACAGATTGAACTACTTATACTGAAGACTACCATCCACTACTTTCAACACACTTTTGACTTGTATTAACCTATAATACTACTATATAATGCTACAATTCACTACTGTGACTACTTACTACTACCCCATTACTACCACAGACCTCCTCTCTCCCTCTCTTTCTACCTGTCTTTCTTTCTCCCTCTATCTATCCATCTCTACCTCTGTCTCAATCAATCTATCTATCTATCTATCTATCTATCTCTGTATCTGCCAGTCTATCTATACACCTATCTATTACACTCCCAATTCTCTCTCTCTCTCTCTCTGTCTTAAACACACACACACACACACACACACACACACACATACACTCTCTTTCTCTCTCTCTCTCTCTTTCTTTCTCCCTCTATGTATCTCTACCTCTATATTTCTCTATCTCTCTCTGTCAATCAATTTATCACTTATACCTCTAATTTGCTCCCTCTATCTATCTATCTCTACCTCTGTCTCTATCTATCTCTCTATCTGTCTATCTATCTCCATCTTTGTATCTGCCAATCTATCTATTCGTCTTTCTATTATACTCCCAATTCTCTCTCGCTCTCTGTCTCTCTCTCACACACACTCTCTCTCTCTCACTCACTCTATCTATCTATCTTTCTTTCTCCCTCTATCTATCTATCTCTACCTCTTTCTCTATATATCTATCTGTATCTCTCTTTCTTTCTTCTTTTTCTTTTCTTTCTTGTCTTTCTCTTTCTACTCTTTCTCTTAATCTCTCTCTCTCTCTATGTATCTCATGTTTTAAGCTTACAGTCTGACCCTCCATCTCTTTCTTTCTTTCTCTCTTCTTCTTTGGCTCTCATCACCTTACTACACCACACATCCCTATACATCCTCATTGCCATAATACACTATTGAAATGTTTCAAACTGTAATAGAACTATATAATGCCACACTACACTACTATGACACCTTATTTATATTAACTCTTGTAACCTGAAGTACCCTATCAAGTCATGACTGGTAGTAGGTGACTTAGCACTGAGTACCACTGTTAAAATGATTAGCATAGCTAGCATAATTAGCATGTTAGCGTAATTAGCATATATGCTAATTATCATCAGCTACATCCACTGAGTACCACTGTTAGCATGATTAGCATTGTTAGCATAGCTAGCATATTAGCATGATTAGCATATATGCTAATTATCGTCAGCTATGTCCACTGAGTACCACTGTTAGCATGATTAGCATGGTTAGTATAGTTAGCATGATTAGCATATATGCTAATTATCATCAGCTATGTCCACTGAGTACCACTGTTAGCATGATTAACATTGTTAGCATAGCTAGCATAGTTAACATGATTAGCATATATCCTAATTATCATCAGCTATGTCCACTGAGCACCACTGTTAGCATGATTAACACTGTTAGCATAGCTAGCATAGTTAACATTTTAGTCTATTTAGCATATATACTATTTAACATCAGCTAAGACAACTGAGTACTACTATTACCATCATAACATCTTTCTTTATTCTCTTTCTCTTTTTGTCTTTCTACTCCTTCTCTCTTTCTTTCTTCTCTTTCCTAAATTAATTTTAACTATTAAATTAATTTGAACGTTCAACTGTCCCACTATTAACTCTATAAACTATTTAACTTAGAAATTGCACTGCAAATTGCACTTAGTTAATTGCACTGCATTTTCATGCAAACGTAATTCCCTGGAATTACATTCTCTAGTTATTATTATTATTTTTATACATGAAGTCTATGGGATCTTTGGAACTTAATACAGCCTGAACCGCTGAACCTATCAGCTTAATTTCAACTGCATTGTGTAGCTACCACTCTTGTGATTTGTGCAATGTATTTTTGAACATTTACTTACTTTTACTTTTTAAGTTATTTAACTTTAAAAACCGTGGTCTAGCCACAACTCTGTATGGTCTGAACTGAACTAACTTTGCTACAGGAGCAGTGGTAGCTCAGTGGGTAGAAGAGCTGGTTTGTTGTCACAAGGTCTTGGGTTCGAATCTTGCTTTACCTGGTACGATTGAGCAAAACCAGCCTCTCCAGCTAATTGCCTTAATTTAGTAGGGTGATTCACCCTGAGGCAAATGTCTGTTACCGAATGTGTAACTGGTGGGGAGGCTTCATGCTCGCTATGGTTGTGGAAAATTAGTTTGAGAAAAACTTTTTTTTTCTTTCAGCCTGATCAACTGGTTTGATTTGGCCTTTCCTAAACGATCTGCCTCGTTGTCAGAAGATTGGAGGTTAGATCCTCACTCTTCCTTATCTGCTCAAAGTCTTCTCAAGTCAGACCCTGATTTTTTTTTAATCTTTTCTGGCTGACCTGATGTTAAATTCAGTAGCCTTTTCTTTGACTGTTCTTTGGAGGTTGTGTGTCCACTCTGAATTAACATACTTACTATAATACATCTACTATCAAGCTAGCTTCCAGTAGCATAATTATACTGTCTACTCTTCTCAATTTTACTTGCATGTCACCATGCAAACGTAATTCCTCGGAATTACTCTTTCTAGTTATTTTTATAGATGAAGTCTATGGGATCTTTGACACTTAATACAGCCTGAACCGCTGAACCTATCAACTTACTTCGAACTGTATTGTGTAGCCACCACTCGTGTGATGTGTGCAATGTATTTTTGAACATTTACTTACTTTTACTTTTTAAATCTCACTAAACTTGGTATGATGGAAGGGTCCTAAATTTCTCTTGGCTGCCTTTTGCATGGTGTTCTCTTCACTGATGTGTGAGTGTTTGTGAAACTGACAATAAACAGACAACTTAACTCTTGTGTTGAATTCAGTTCTGCTACTGTGACTTTCTATGTTCAGGGGTCAGCTAAACCAGCCTCTCCAGCTAATTACCTTAATTTATGGCAGGTGCCTATACTGAAGAGAACTTCATCAGTGTTCTTAAACAAGGCATTTAACCCTAAGTTGAACCATTCCTTTGAATAGACTGTCTCTAAATTGGTTGACAGCAAAATTGCCTTGTTAAATTGTCAACTTGAGCTGGGCTACTTGTGACTTGCCCTTGAATAAGGCCATCAACCATAGGTTGACAACAACTGACAATAAACAGACACCTTAACTCTTGTGGGTTTGAATTTCGCTTAACCTGGTACTATTGAGGTGTCCTTAATTTCTCGACTTCCCTTTCTATGATGTGAGAGTGTTTGTGAAACTGACAATAAACAGACAACTTAACTCTTGTGTTGAAGAGTCAGCAAAACCAGCCTCTCCAGCTAATTGTCTTAATTTACGACAGGTACCTCGTTAAAATGTGTGGTTCACCTGGGCTAATTGGTTAATGGGAAAGCCCCGCCTCCACTAGGCTGCTTCACCCTGAGGCAAATGTCTGTTACCTAATGTGTAACTGGTGGGGAGGCTTCATGTTCGCTATGGTTGTGAAAAATAAGTTTGAGGATTTTTTTTTTTCTTTCGGCCTGGTCAACTGGTTTGATTTGGCCTTTGCTAAACGATCTGGCTTGTAATCAGAAGATTGGAGGTTAGGTCCTCACTCTTCCTTATCTGCTCAGAGTCAGACACTGATTTTTTTTTTTTTCTTTCTGGCTG
>JAGFZM010001147.1:5056-48348 GCA_017657215.1 Limnothrissa miodon
ACACACACACACACACACACACACACACACACACACACACACACACAAATTGGAGGATTAAACATGGAGTTTATACAAAAACTGGACGTAGGCACACAGGTATCCTGGCAGTGTTTTGTTTCTTTCCAGGCCGGTGGCTGCTCATCTTGTATACATAACATGTCCCATGCATGCATCAAAGGGCATTGTAGACAATTTACACTGTGCGAGTCATCATTCACTGGCATGACAATTTGACGAACAAAAGAGAGTGAGAGAAAGAAACATCAAAGATATAGATAAACCACATAGCAGTGCAGGAGTAAAAGAAGTAGCAGGTTGTTTTGGAGAAATAATTAAAATCAGTGCTAAATAGCAAACAAGTATCGACTTGTTAAACCACAGGCCTTGCCCTTGTTAAAAAACACCGCCAGAGATGGAATGAAGCTATGCAAATTTGAATCAATGCTGTGTGTGTGTGTGTGTGTGTGTGTGTTTGTGTGTAAGTATATGTATACTCTTCATTTAAATAATATTTAAATGAAGAGTATACATAAAATAAAATTATAGGATAAGACTTCCAACCAAATAACGAGCAGCTGGGCCCATTTCCATGGGCAGCCGATCCATAACCATGTAGCCACATATTAACAGGGGGTGGGGATGTCCATTAAAGGGGCCGCTGCTACAGAGCCCATTTCTAAGAATTACTCTCCGCTCCGCCTGGCTCTCTGAAACCCACCACCCTTCACTGCTCAACCGTGGAGCCGAGGGATCGCAAGTCACATTTGCCCAATGGCCCCCATTACTGCTCTCAAAGGCACGGGCAGCCATTGCCTTTCAAATCACCAGCTTAATGGGATCAGTATTTAATATGTACACTAATGAGCGCTGCTCAACTAGGAAGGAGACAGACAAGCTTATTCACACACCGTGTGCATGTGGTTTCTCCTAATGGAAAAACGGAACATAGGTCAGCCAGACCTTGCTCAGGGGAAGAAAAAAAAACGAAAATCAAAAGGTGCGCGTATGATGGACGATTAAGCTTTCCTAGAAGCCATGCTGCACCTCAGTCCTCAGATGTGCATGATTGGGCACATATGATGGTCATGTTGATCTTCTCATTTTGTTTAATGTGCCACACAGAAAATTGCACGTACAGTCCTAAATGGATGCATGTTGATGCTCGCTCGAAGAATACTGATGAGATTACTGACCAAACTCCAGTGGTCTGAGACTGGCTGTGATCAATAGCTTAGCCTAAAGGACACAAGAGGTCATCTGAAAAGATGAAGAGAGATCTCCACCAACACCAAATGAAATGTCTCTCCAGTGTGTGACTTGAACAACAAATATATACAGAAAAAAAAAAAAAAAAATCACAACCGCTCCATCAGCTCCAGTGGCTCTACCCCTCCTCCCCTCTCATCACTTGCGTGAGGGTGGGGTTAGCAAAAACCAGAAGAAATGGGGACTGAGAGTGGTTGATGGTCAATCCAGAAGGTTATTGTCTCCTAACCGAGCCGTGCAAAACATGGAGCGGTCCGCACTGAGTCACGCTGGCCACGGCCGGAGCTGACAGGCCCAGCCAGAGGAGGTGGTGGTAATTGCAAGGTTCAGAGCGGGGGCGCCGAATGTGTCAGACTATTTTGTTTGCCACTGATTCGCTTGCTCGCTCGCTTGCTGGCTGCTAATGATGCAGTCTGAGAGAAAGAGAGAGAGAAAGAGGAGGAGAGAGAAAGAAAGTGCTAACTAGCGAATGGTACCTGATTATCAGCAATCACAAGAGACAAAACTCAGGGCAGTCACCTCCGCCACGCCACCAACTGTTAGCCCTTTGCCCACAACTTTGAAAAGTTTGTTGAAACATAAAAAACCCATCACCCTCACCCTGTCTTTTCACTGGGCTTCTTGAGAGCTTTTATTAAAAAGCAAGGGTGCGCCTCGCCTTCCCCTCCAGCGGACAGCTGTCCATGGTGTTCTCACGCGTGACCGCATCCTGTGACCGTAATGGCTCCTCGAAGGCATCCTCGGTTCTCCAACACCAGCTCGCTCCACTGTCAGCACGTTGAGAATACACCGGGGGGGTTGCGCATGAAGCCAGTGCCAACGGTCGGGCAGCGAAACATTTTCATTACACACCCCCATGAATTATAGCCCAAGCAGATTGCTTCAGATTCTCAGCTCAAATAGCTTGAATGCTTTGTAAGAGAGTGTGTGTGTGAGCGAGAGAGAGAGAGAGAGAGAGAGAGAGAGAGAGAGAGAGAGAGAGAGACACACAGAGAAAGAGGAGTGTGTGTCTGTATGTGTATGAATGGGTGTAAGGAAGATATGTAAATATAATGTGCCTGTTGTGCACACCACAGGCCCAACAGCAACAAGACACTTCACCCATCCAATTTGTGCAAAGAGCAAAAGTCACGCGTGTCGAGGGACTCCGACTCCCATTTATCATGTCAGCTGTGGCAGCGCCAGGCAGGCAGAAAGACAGGCATCTAGACAGGCAGACAGACAGACAGGCTGCTTGAAGGCTCTAACAGGCAGAGAGGAGTGAAGTCCTCCCAGTTCATTTTCTGTCACTATCCTGTCACAGCTGCGATGAAACTCAGTCAAGCATGATCACCTAGGAGGGAGCTTCGACTTCCAGGCACACAGATACCCTAACAGACGGGAAGACAGACACATACCCATGCACACAGAAGCATATAAGCTGACAAACACAACACACACGCACACACACACACACCCAACGCCCAGTCTTTTGGAAACAGCCATCTAACATTTTCATTTTCATTAACATTTTCTCTATGGTTATCTAAGCATTCCTCTGCACATTTACCTTTTTACCACTTTATAACTTATTACCCTAAATGGCACAAAATCAGAACGTGTATTTCATCTCATCTTTTATTAGCGTTGTGTGTGTATGTAGACCGTGAGTATGTGTATACGGATCAAATGTCTTATGGATGCTAAGGGATGTGTGAATTCCCTACAGAATGAATAAAGTCTGGAGTAATCTAATGTAATCTAATTCATTTCTGGTTAGGCTGTTTCGCCGTCATTATGCCAGTACAGCTGATTGCTAGCTATTGCTAAAGCTCCCAAAAGAATGCCACTGCTGCAAATCTGGACTGAGTGCATTAGGAAGAGACCAAGAGAAGAGGAGAGGAGTCAGCTTAACGTTACAGTGTTACAGTTAAGGCAATGGAATGTCAAGTCATGTTCACAGTGAGAGAGAAACAAAAGGAGAGAAAAGAGGACCAAAAAGACAGCAAGTTAAAACGAGAGAGAGAGAGAGAGAGAGAGAGAGAGAGAGAGAGAGAGAGAGAGATACAGAGTGCTACAGCTCTCAAGCACACGGCACCAGGGGGAGGAAACTGCCAAGGGAAATTTCCATCTCAGCTGAAGTGAAAAAAGGGGCGGTTAGAATAATCGAAAAACAGACTCAAATAAATGGTGCAAGGGTTGGAATTCACTGGAGCACAAGCCCCTGTGGAGGATTACACTCAGTGCAAAGTTCAAAAACCTCTGCCAAATAAAAAAAAAAATAGAGGGACAGGGATGGGAGGTGGAGAGAGAAAGAGAAAATACATGGCATGGAGCATGGAGTCTCACCCACATGCAAAAAATTTTTTAGTTTTATTTTTCTTATTCTACCCGTTGTGCTAGCATGCATCAAACATCATTCCAAAAATAGTTACAAAGCCCATCATCTCTCTTTGTTTTAAGTTTACTGCAGGATAGTTGTAGTTGGGTAGGAATGACTCTTCCCAAACCAACTACAGAAGCCCTCTCTCTCACCCCCTCTCTTTTCGTGGTTCTTCTTTCTCGGAGGGCAGCAGGAAGCACTCAGATTTTTCTCAGCTGTGCGCCAGGTTTCCACGGCAGCAGAGGGCCTTTTAAAAGGGCTCCTCGCAGGCCAATTGGAATAGGCACATCGCAGCAAAGACCTCACTCCTTCTAAAATGAGCAGCATGGCTGATTGGGTACACTTTACACTCATGGGAGAAGAGACCAGCCTGTCAAAAAGTTGCCTTATGCCTTAAAAACATCCAGCCTTATGTCTCAAAAGCTTGCATGTGAGGTCTATGACATCTATGTACAACTGAATGCAATCCCTCAGCCTCAATCTGAACATTCAAATGCACTATAATATTTTATAATGGTCATAAAATGACACAGGTAATATTCCTGTCTGGACATCACATCAGAGACTTCCCACTTTTGAATTGAAAAAGGGTGATGTTCGCTCCACAGCACCAGAAAATACTTCAACAGTTTCTTTGAGTAAAAATGATGTTTGATCAAAAGTATGACCATAAAACTGCTGAAAACGTGGCTTAAAACATACTTCATAATCACTCTCCATCTCTCGGCTACTCCAATGCTCCCAACTTCCTTTCATGGCCGAGCTCATTAACTGATTACAAACCACATCAGCAGACACCGAGGTAATTAGAGGCGCAAACAGTGGAGCATCACCGGCGAGTTTACAGTGTCAACTCTGACAGCACAGGGCACTTGGCCAACATCCACAGAGTCGAGCGCGCTCACTTTCTCTCGGGCTCTCTGTGGACAGACAGATCGGATGGGCTGAATCAATAATCCTGCAAACTCAGCCCTTCTGTGCGACAAACAGCGGTTCTATTTAAAATTGCCGCGTATTAAATGTCATTAAGCTATTGGCCTTTGGCCAATAACAGCCAAGAAACAGCAGTGACGTCACAGGACAGAAAAGCACAAAAATAGTGGCATTAGTCTCTAGAGGATGCCCAGAAGCGTAGGCTGATGTTGGGGAGGAAAGAGGAAGCCATGGACAGATGAAAGCATCAAAAGCAACTACCAGGGGTACCAAAAGCAACAGCATCATAAACAGCATCCTAGTGGTTGTGATGGTTGGGATTGGAACATCTTTTTTCTGTGGTGAGCACGCACCACACCAAAAAACTGCACCGCTGCTGACTCATCATTTCACATAATTTAAGAAAAAAAAACATTGTTTGCATCATCAAATTCAGCTCAAACATAAGCAACAGTGCAGCTAAGTGCCAGGCTACAAACACTAAATTACAAGAGACTACAAACAGGAGGACCCCGTCCATTACATAGTACATGGAGCGTGTAAGTGGATACCTGCAATTACTCTATTATCAGATAGACTAAACATGACTGACACAGTCAACCTTTGAGGACACATGCTCAATCTAATTATTTTCCTATTTGCAATGAGCGACGCTAAGAATGAAGAGCAACTGTGGCTCGGGTGACTGTCCTTTGTTGCCGTGCACTGGCCTTACGTAATTTAGGTGGAGGTATTGTTTACATAACAGTGCATTAAGCAACGATTACAATCATCAGTCTCCATCAGATCAGCAGCTTTTCACGGCGTGGAGAATTCCCTTTATTTTTTTATGTCAAGGACACATAAACATCGCCAAAAAACTTTGTGTGTGTGTGTTGTGTGTTTAGACCCTTTGCCAAAATGGGAACATTTACGCTTGGCCCAGCTTTCTACTTGGCCTGAGTGCTTACTCAGTTCTCCTGCAACAGGAGCTTTATGTTTCTGTCAAAACAGCATCACGACAGAGGCCAAAGTGCAGTGTGTGTGTGTGTGTGTGTGTATGTATGTGTGTGTGTTTGCAACACAGAGCCGTTGCCCTCCTCACTGCCCACAATGGGGCGCAAAACATACAAAACAGGGAAGCAAGCAAGCACCCTTTGTTCACATGTTTCTCAGACAAAACACTTGTAGATTCAGTCAGAGATAGAACTGACCAGCAATTGTCTGATTTGCTGCATACCATGCCTTCTCACTCACATGCCTAGTTTAATTACCTAAGCTGCAAAAACGCAAGGATTCACTTTACTCATTTCCTGTTCAAGAACAAAAGCACTCATCAGTTGTGATGACACAATCACAGGACTTCCTGTTAACAGCAAGTGCTCCATGGCAGGCATCTGTATGGTGCGGCACCTACTGAGAACGTGTGAGGACCGACACAGTCTGCATTCACCCTAAGTGCAGATAGATATGAAATAGTGGGTTTGCCAAGAGCTACTGAAAAAAGCTGGGGTTTTGTGGGGGGGGTTGTGCTGAGGTGTAACCCACCATTTACAAAAAAACTTCATGATTCATCAGAGAATTAAGAAAGACCAGAGGCATTGGGTATGCTGGGGAATAACATATGACAGAGAGGCTTAGGGAATGTTGCTGATACTGGTCGGTCAAACCAAACAGCTGGAGGCTCCTCATTGAGGATTGACCAAGATTTCTTGGCTGTGTCAAGACATGTGGTTGTGTCACAACACTGCATGAATAGCCTTGAAACTGCTGTGAGCTTCGCTGCTCTAACAGTAATTAGAGGAATGGTTTTAGGCATTTGAGGTGTGCTGAGTTGGCAGAGCATCACCTCATAAAGTGTGTAACCACTTGCAGATTAAGATTGCGTGACCTTGAGTGGTTTTATTCACAAATAGTTTACTCCTCGGGCACTGCATGATATGTTTACAATGTTAATTCTGCGTTTCAAGGCTACAATGTAACATAATTAACTGGAGAAGCCATCTGATGCAACTTTGACAGAGGAGGAAAAATGAGCTTCACTCAATCAGCCCATGGAGGAGGTAAATATATTTTGGGCTTCATGTGTAACTGCATGCCTACTCCCATTGCGTTTCATTCGCATCCGGCCGAGCGCAAGAGGGGCATACGGGCCAAAAGGGTTAACAAACTGTAAAACGTGTAAAAAGGAAGGTTTGCTTACCCAAGAGCAACAGTTTCACTTCCTTAGCTGCCTTCTCCCCATCCTCTCGAAGACTTTTGTCAATGATTTTGGATCTTTCGGCGGCTGCCTTGTCCTCCTGACTGACAGTACAGCCCATGGTTCCTAGTGCACGCTTCAGGGCGCCTGATGTTTGTGATAGGATTGAAGAAACGGGGGAGTGAGGCCACTAAGGGCTGAATGTCAAGCAATGGTACAATACTTTTTTTAATCAAAAGCACTGTTCCGTGATTAATTGTCCTGTAAACTGCAACTTCCTCTTTCACTGAAAACACTTCAAATTCAGCAATGAAACGATATATAGTCGGCTGTGGTTTAAATAGTTACGAGAAAGGGTCTGGTAACCAGTGCCGACAATCCAAAATTATTCTGGTTGTTCAGAACAGAAAAAAAATACTCAACATCCACTGGTCACGGTTAAAAAAATCTTGGGTTCTAATTATGGCTTATCCAAGGCGAAACGGTGCGCACCAATTGCTGGGTTTGTCATCACGGGAATGAAACACTTAAATGCCTCTAAAAACACACCTATAACACCAAAAAAGTTCCCCAAATATCCAAGACCAACCTCTTGCATGTAGCACGTACAGCAACAAAATGGGCCACCGAACTTCGGTGTGGAAGACGACTGGCTGAAATCAGATGTCAAACCGCAAGAAAAATCTCACCACGACCCTTTGGTTGGATTCTAGAGGTTCTTGTATCCCGTTTAGTTGCCCAGCATTCAACCGCTCCAGCTTTTGCTTTCACGAAGCCAATTCGTTTAAACTCGTTGAAATTTATTTCGATATTTTCGGGGCTGCCACGCCACACCCGAAGTTCCTCCTCTCAGCTCGGAAAGCTGAAGACAGTTTAGTAAGCTTGTAGCTCGTGAACTGCCAGCCCTCCACTACAACGCCCACTTTCTTTTGCTTGATGGGAAATGTAGGCAAGTCAGTACAACGTGAAGTTAGACTTGCAGTTACCATAATAAACAATAATTCTCAATACCCTACTCATCAGATCAAGGGATAAGTTAGATATCAAAGTGTTTATATTCCTACTTAAAACAAACAGAAACACTGTGGTAATATTCAATCATCAAAAGCGCGGCTTTACTAAGCAAGATTCCTGCGCCATTTGTGCAAAGGTATTTTTCGGAACTGATTACAACATCAGGTTGATACATCAGACGTTTTCCTCGCATTTTACATAGACTGTAGGCCTACGGGTAATTCTACTAGATTTCACACATGACTTTAGGGTCTTTATTATTATGAGGAAACACGTCTTAGGGGGATTCCACACATTTACCTATCAACAGTCCAGTACCAGCAATTCATTCGTAAACACGATGGTGCGGGCTACCGCATGTTTGGATGATAAAAATTGTTAGCTCAACAGTGCCCTCATGTGGATTCGAAAGCTCACTTCAATCATGATTATTCTGACACTGGCAATGTATGTATTATAATAGCCTACATAATATTCTCGTGAATTTAATGGAGTAATGTTCCAACAAACCAAACTGCATTTTTATCCAGGAATGACAGTGGCAGCTGTGACGTGAATTGTGCGATTTTAAAAAAAGCAAGGAAGAAAGAAACAAACAAAAGAAAGAAGAAGAAGAAGAAAATATCGTACATTTATCCCGGGTCACAGGTAACCCTATGGATCATGGTATAGACCACTTCTAAAAGGTAAAGCTCAATTAACAGCCTGAAATGATCACCTGGTATTTTTATATGAACATGATCACACTTCAGTGCCTTCTTCCACCTTTGGGAGCATCACTTAACACTTCCACTGTTTAGTTTCTCATTCTGCAATTTTAAGCAGATAAGCAATAAAAAAACGAATAATTGGATTATACAAGTGATTTAACAACACTTTACAAAGTGTGTGTGTGTGTGTGTGTGTGTGCATATGGTATGTGTAGCCTATGTACATTATATGAGAGTAAGGAAATTGGTCCAGTAAAGATAACAGAAGTAAGATAAGGGTGAGTCATTTTAAAGATTGTAATTGTAATTGTAAAAGGAGAAGACTTGAAGTATCCTCCATATGTAGGCTACAGTATTGGTATTGCCCTCCAATATATGGGGGTATAGTGATCTGCATGCATGATCTTATAATACCCATTAACTAAGAATATTTCTGAAATGAATAGCCTAGGCTAAATGTGTTGGTAAGAATGTGTGTGTGGGGGGAGGCAGACTGCTTCCAAGTATTCAGTTAAAAAGGAGCTAATAGGTAAAAAAGTTTTTATGTGTTTACAAACATATATTGCAAACACATATTGCTTACTGTAGCTTTACAACTTTTTCTCAGAAGAAAAAGGACAAATATGATGTTATGAAAATCTCACTTTCTCTCTTTAAAATTAATGTAATGTTTGAAATGTAGTGATAATCACCAATTGTTTATCACAGGGTATATCCTGACTCCAATAGAAGTGTAGAATGTGTCTTGTGTCATGTTGTGTAGAATGTGTCAAAATTGCTTTGAGGTATTATAATTGGAAAGTCTCATTCTATATCAGAGGGGTGCCTGTGCGAATGGTAATAAGCATGCAGATGGTGTGTCTGTTTTTTCACAGTAAATGAAACTCAGACATGATATCATGATTTCCTTCTTTTTTATTTCAACATTGTTTACAGTACAATAACTGCCAGCAATGTCTTCAATGTTTGGAGATAACAGAAAATAAAGACATAAATTGAAGGCTTTTTAAAAAGCACTTTAAAAATTATTACATTTGTTTCTTTTTAATATCTGACTAAACCTGCTCCCTCTATTTACAATGTACAAACTAGATGTGCATATTGAATATAAAGGGTTTACATTTATTTACATTATTTATAAATGCTGCCACGTAAGTCAAAACTCATACAAGTTTGTTATTCACTCATATATTTTATATATATCTTCACTGAATCACAAAGGGTAAAGAATGGAATTAATTAGACCTGGTTACCAGACACATGAAAGGTTTTGTTGGAAATTGTCCAGACTATAACATTTCCCTCCAGCGTTCATGAACAGTAACTGTTGTGCTTCACCTCTCTCCATTTCTTTGAAATGCTAAGTAGACCAATGGTCACCAAATGGTCATGATGACCTTTGGAAATAAATCAACCATTTCTTGTGCTATACAATATAATACTTTGTTCAATTTGTGCCATATTACACAGTACAATTAATACGAAAGTTAATTGCCACTGTGAGTTTAAGTGCTAATGTTTTGCTCTCGAAAAGTGAATCAATCAACATGCACAAGCCTCTTTGTTGATTTCAGGAGTTAGTAGAGAACCTTGGCCGAGACTCCCCTTCTCCCAAACACACACTGCCAGACTGGGTAACATGAATGGCTCATGTGGGCCTGGTTCATTTCCAACAAGAGGATCAATGTAGAGGGACAAGTCCTCACAATTCATCACAAATTCAACAAGAATGAGACAATGATGCACCAGAGGTTGCAGACCTCACATAATGAGATGAGAGAAGGAAATAATATCGACCGACATGTCTGTGGACGCTGACATGCAGGCACACATACCTGGTCACATGTATTTATGACCAAGGGGGAAAAGACATTTTGTGATTCAAAACCATATACTGTATTTTTCTCTTTTTTTTGACAAAATAAACGTTAAAATATATATCAAAAATATCAGGATCACTATTATTACCAAACTCTGTGCTGTAAGGATGTACATATCCAACATGGAAAAAGACAAGGCTGAGTCTGGATGCTACAGAAGACAAGTACTCTGAACCACTCAGGGATGGTGAAGCTTGCAACAATTTTCACAAATTCTTTTAAGCTTCCATCTTTCCACTGTCCTTTGGGTTCTTGGAGCGCAGGGAGAGAACAAACTGATATGACGCATTGCAATGTTTTGCTCCAGGCCTACAAACTGATTCAGGATTAATAATGCAGTCAAACACATGGTCCATCTATCCATCGGAAACCTCACAATAACCATCTAAAAATGTACCACTGTTTAATACACCTAGAGTATGTTTTCTGTGTGAAGTTTTTTATATATATATATTTTTTCCTTTTCCTCAACATTTGAATTTTTTTACATTTTTAACATCCACTGAATGAGTATTACAGGTTCCCCAGAGAACAAGGACAGAAATCACATCACAATGTTACCACTGTAAATGACAATGGCTGCTTAAACATGGGGCAGCCTAAATGTTTTGGGACTGAAAGTACTGGTCATGACCATTATAATATTTAATAATAATAATAATAATAATAATAATAATTACACATTCTTGTACCATGTTAGACGACAAATTCAACATTTTCTGAGAGCAGTTCTCCTGTGCCTTATTAAGAATTTCATAACCACATTTCACTTAAAGATTAGTTGAGTGTAGCAGCCCATATGTCATATAATTATGCCTACAAAACACATTAACCTATGAGTACTTGTACATAACATATTTTCACCTGGTCAGTTGATTAATGGCTCTATGCTGTTGTGCTTTAGGATGAAAGTGCTATAGCTATTAACTCTGCTCTACACAGCCATGCATTACAGACAGGCAGTGACCTTTGCCGAATGAGGTCAAACCTAACAAAATTCAATCCAATCTCAAACCCTAATCCCACATTTTTTTTTCTGCCACTCGAGTTTGGCCGAGCAGAAATAGCTCTAATCCCTCACAACGTGTGGGTGGACCTAAAAAACTAGCGCTGCCTTCGCACCTACCAGCACACACACACGCACATACACACACACAGGCACACAACACATATGCACACATCTGGAATTTACACATGCACACACACACAAACACATTCACAGAAACACACAGCAGCTGCTAAAAGTATCAAGAACACAACTCAGCCCGTAGCTCAGTTGAGTCTCTAAGCACAACAATTTATATCCTTCTTAAATTCTCCTTCAGAGAAGACCCTGTAAATTATCTTAGATATTTTATCTCTATATTTTTGTTTATATATTTATACACCTTTTTGGTTATCTCTGACTACTTTCTCTGCAATACTCAGAAACAACAAGATTACACAATAAACCACCATTATGGAAAAGTCTTTCCATTTTTGACACTGGTCAATACTCACTGAAACCAACCAACCCTTCCACAAAACAAACAGCATATGTTTACAGAGACATAATGGCAGCCATTGCGAATCCGAGGTTACAAGTGTTTTCAACCCAAACACAAAGATATTGATATACAGGAAACAACTAGAAACATACACATGACATCAGAAGATGTTCTTGAAATAGCAATGAACTTTCCAGAGCAGAATGTGTTGCTGACTACGATATATGCCTTCCTGGAAAAAAAGTAGATAAGATATACGTAAGAGCAAGCTTTGATGCCACTAAGCCATGATGGTGTTGTTGAGATAGACGTTTTGCATTGAGCATCAAATGTAATCACAGGTATATACCTGTAACCACAGGTATAATTCAGAAATGCCTCTACAACTAGATATGACTAGCACAATGGGGTGGATCGTGACAAAAAAGGGGAACAAAATAAGCAACGAAGGAGGCAGTGTTGCCACAGAAACAATTTCATGGCCAAGCCCTTCCTTCAGCTATTGCACTGTGTATTGCCTTGTGCTAGAGTATAACAATAACTTACTACAGTTGAGTTCTGTGCCACGGCTAGCTGGAATACTTTGAAAGTAAACCCCTTCAGCCTCCCCTCCTTTGAGGCCCCTGGGCTCCCAAAGACACTTCCTGGATGACTGTGACTGTGGTGGTTGTGGCGAGGTGAGAGGTTTAACCCCAGACAGTTAAAGAAGAGTGCTAAACTATTTTTGGCTTAACCTGTCACCTCATCGACTTATTAACTCATTAACAAAAACAACAACAAAAGGGAAAAGTTTTACTAAATCTACTTGACTCAGAAAGGTGAGACAATTTTCTTTTAGTGTGAAGAGAATGCACCATCCTTTTCCGCCCTGGAAAGTTGCTTATTTTGGAGCAGGGTAACTTTGGCGGGCACCTGCATGGACACAGACGGTGTGGCTCCGAGCGGAAGCCAAGCACATGAGGAACGTTTTGAAATGACTGCAATAACTATCCAGGCCTTTGAACGCCCCTGCTGTATACTGGCCTTGTCTCAACTTTCCACAGAGAGAGAATAAGAGAATAAGAGACAGGCAAGTGAGGGAAAGAGAGAGAGAGAGAGAGCGAGAGAGAGAGAGAGAGAGAGAGAGAGAGAGAGAGAGAGAGAGAGAGAGCGCATTCTCTACAGTAATGACACAAAATGATACACAGGAGTTTCGAGTAAAATTACAAAAATAAAACAATCCCACACGTATGTGACAGTGGGTGGGCTTAGTGACCACTGCTGGCTTTAGCGCTGCCTGTTGTCCAATCAATGATGATGAAACTCAAGCTCATTATCATAAACAGGAAACCTATGATGGCGAAACAGATAGCCTGCAAAACAGAAAGAGAAAAAAGGGAGTAAGAGCAGAGTGGAGAGAAGATAACATAATGAGGCAGACAAAAGAGACACAAGAGTTTAAAATTATAAGAAAAAAAAACTGATGGCATACTATCTGCATGGGTAACAAAAGTGAAAATGAGCTTGGGATACGGCATAAGTTGTACGGTTGCCATTCGGCCTAAAATTATTTAATTCTCCTTTTGAGCAACAGCAGTCAGCAAGTTTGTACCGCAGTGTTTATGATTGGAATGACTCAGAACTATCGCTTTAACTCTATGGAGAGGAGGAATTCAGCCATCAGTCTATTGATGAGTTGATTTACTCATGGGCCTGACCTGTCCCACCCCATCTGTCTATCAGATGAACACAACCAAGGTCCTCACGTGCAGACTGACATTTCAATCCAATCATGTTCTCTCATTTTGTTCCCAGCTCAATAAGCGTGGCTTTGACAACACATTCACTTTAAAGTTACTGAAGCCATTGAGTTGAGAGCTGCCAATATCATTAGTGGTATGAGCCAGGTTATGGCCCATTGGACATGCACTGAATGCATTCCACAGAGGCCAGAAATAATCTCACAGAAAGGAGAAGACTGTCACCCGGCCGTGTCACTGGGGATTTTGTCCCCTCTGGCGAAATAATGTGCTGTATTTGATTAATGCACACACTCTGGTGGAATTGTTTGGGAGAGAAAAGCCAGCTAGAATCCCTGGGGTCTTTGCTAGAAGTGGCAATGGGTATAAGTGCTAACTAGTTTAGGAATGATATTGTAAATGTAAATCATTAATAATATATGGCTAATGAATGACACCAGTTCACAGCTCAGAGAAATTATCTAAAGCAACTCTACACTGTGTCTGTTTATTTGTTATAGCCTCTACTAAAAAAACATTAACATTTGTAACTTGTGTTGCTTTTCATGTCAATGCTGTCCAACAACATTACACAAATAAGGGCTCATAAGATAATGCTCAAAGACTATACCTATACCACATCATCAGTTCAGAACAGAAGTGTTTTGGAGGCAATGTGAAACTTCTTTATGCTCTAAAAAGAACAGGCTACTGTAGCTCACCAGAATCTTGGGTGGGGAGCGCAGAGGCTCGTCCTCTTTGGGCACGATCCGGATGTAGAAGACAGCGGGGAAGATGAAGATGAGACAGGGGGCAGAAGTGGCACCTGCGGGTGACAGAGATAGAGAGAGGGGGGGGGGGGGGGAGGGGAGTTAATGAAAAGAGAGGAAAAGAATGTGGATGAAAAATAAAGAGCTGGAATATCTAAGTTCTCTAAGTTCTTTCACCAGATGATGTAACATGAACTGTGGACTGGGTGAGCCTCTGCTGGCGAAAGAGAGGTACTGCTGCCTGAAAGCTCTCAGTTCCTGTCTGGCTCTAACCTGTGATTAGCTCAAGAAAGGTCACATTTAACAAGCAGTTTTGTCCTTCCTCTGTCCTCTTCACTCACCCTGAACAGGGGCGCCGACAGGGGGGGACAAACGGGTCTCTTGTCCCGGGCCCAGGAACTAGGGGGGCCCAGAACTGGGCCCTCATGAAATTGCGAAGTTATTATTTTAATTCATTTCAAAATATGCCTTTTTGTGGGAGAAATGTACATGAAATTGCGTTATATAAATTATATCTAGTCGTTTTTTACCATTATTGTCCTTGAAATATGGATCAAGAGCCCCCCTGCCACCCCCTACCACAAAATGGTTTGGCCTTTCATCAAAAATGCGCCGTCATTTGATTAGCGCTTGGCACAATGTCTCACAGTCAGGAGCTCAGAAGAGAAAATAAAGCGAGATGAAGAAGCCAGAAGTAGGGGTTCATTAAATAAATATTTTAAAAAAGGTCCCTCAGATGATGCAGACGGTCCTAGCAAATGCAGGGCAGAGCAAGGTAAGGAAGCACAGCCAAGGTTTTCCAACCCCGTAAAGAAATCCAATCCAGCCCAACTCCCAATGCACGCTTTACATTCATAATATCATGTAGATTTTATTATTGTTAGCTTACATGTTTAGATTTCTAAAGCCATAGCTCCTTTGTAATGGAGGTCCAGTTGCACATCCAACCAACCTAAATAATCAATTTGGTTAATCCCGTAAATGCACAGCCTGCGTAAATGGGCATGTTAGCCCCCCCTCCCGGCCAGGTGTCATCATGACGTGGCTGGGAGTGTGAAAGTTGTTGTGTGGGTGACAGTTCTATTGGTTACTAATGCGTTTTTTTTTTAAAGCATGACCTGTACCATTTGTAAATTTTGAAAAACAAAACCTATCAAATTTGTTTAGTCTATTCAGTATGTGGTGAATAACAAAATCAATGAAAACAAGCAATAGTGAAATTTTGAAATAGTTCATTTGACCCCTGTTAATTTCTATTAACTTCAAATAGAACACTGCATCTTTTACAGAAACAGTCGAATATGGTAGCTCCATTATAGAGGATGAAAGAGAGAAAGGAGAGGCTACTAGTGAGAGAGAAGGGGGAGCGAAAGACAGTCCCAGTGGAGCAGGAGGGGGTCCCTCCCCCAGAGTAGAGAAGCATGTTATGTTAAAATAAATAGGTTGTTGATGTGAATAATGTTTAAAAAAAAAAAGTCGTTATTGTTAACCATGTTTCTGAATGTCTGTCACTTACGTGTGTGGGAGGTGTAGGTGGCGGGAGTGGAGTGGAGTGGGGTGGGGGGTGGGGGGGGGGTGTCGGTCGGGTGGGCCAGGGGTGAGGGTTGGGACCCATTTAGAATATTTTGTCTTGGGCCCAGCCAAAGCTGTCAGCGGCCCTGACCCTGAATATAACAATGACTGCCAAGACAAATACTAGCTTTAGATTGCTTGAGTGTTGCAATGTGTGTGGTATCATTTTTAGAATTTCAAATGATGTGTTGCATTGAGGCATTGCCTAATTCACTGTATAATGCACTGTAGTGCACAGTACATTGTACCATTCATAACCAACTAACTCAGGGACAAGTAGCCCAAAGCTGACAGAGTATCAAAAGCCCCAAATCATATGACATTTAAGTCCCACGATGTGACATTTCTTAGCTGTCCACATATTAGCCCCACCTCGACAATTTCACTAATAATCTTACAGTCAAGCTAGAACGCACGCAAGACCACCAAATCATTTTGTATACAGCCATTGGACAGAGGGTTAACAGATTAAAAACACAGAAGAGCATTGTGTGTGTGTGTGGGCGTGTGTGTGTTCTCTCTGATATCGCCGCCCTGCTCGAGTCTAAGCTGATTATATCTTTCTTCTGTTCCGTAGTGCCATGGCTTATGAGTCCCATAGGTTAACTCGAGGTGACATCCCGACACACAAATCAGATCAGTGTTCTTGCGCTCCCAGGCAAGTCAGTATAAACTGATGGAGGCGTGCGGTACACACTGCAGAACTGGGACAAATGTCCACAGTGAAAAAATACACTAGTTGCATAACCCTGGGAAAAAAAAGTTGTTCTATAGAAAGCATTCCATAGACGATTAAATAGCTTTTTTCCTCACTTTTACTGGTCTAAGTGTGCTTTCACAGGCTTAATGGACTTACTGGATCAAACAGCTAGCAGGATGAAAGTAAGTTTAAGGTGTGTGAATCTTCTAATGCTCGAAATCAAAAAGTGCCAAAATGGAATTTCAAGTTCTGGTTTGTAGAAATGCAAAAAATCAGTATTTGAATGAATAACCTATATAAAAGAGCCACAACTACAGCTTGTGTTCTGGAGTGAATCAGGACTGTGGTACTCACCGATGAACCCGAAGATGCCAAGAATGTTTGGGGCGAAGATGACCAGCAGATTAATGAGGGTGAGCAGAACGATAGCAATGGCAATGTGCCTCAGCCAATTAAAAGTCTTGTTGGGGAACAGCATCTGCTGGATGGCACGGCGCACCTGGAGGGGACAGCCACAGAGGTCACATGACCCGACTGCTCTATCACCTGCGTGATTCTCTGTGAGGCCTTTAGGGTGGCCGCACAGGAAGAGGGATGGGAGTCATGTAAAGTCATTCACAAAGACCTCTAGTGTCATCTAGTGTCAGCACTGTCTATTTTACTGGATATAAAACACAGTTGGAAACGTCACTGTAAGAAATCAGTAAGATCTCATTTAACACTATCAGTCCTATTGTCTTACTTCAGATCTCCTTGCAGAAGCTACCGTTAACACAACAGGATGTTTGCAGAATGTTTGTTTGCATTTTGACAGACCTAACACGATGCTGACAGTTTGATAGAGCGAACGCTATTAGTTGTTAGTTGTGGAGCGATCAGGAAGAGTGGATGAGTTTTCTACAGACCTGCACATCTCACAGGTGGCTGCTTTTTATGTCAGAGTGTCCAACTGTGATTGAGTGTTAAGATTTCAAGTAATTCAGAAATAAATGGCTCGAGAAAAGAATTGCATCCTCCTCTCAGAACTAAACATTCAAGCCTATCAAATCTCAAATTTACATGAAAAAATGTCAGAATCAGTTACTGTTTCTGTCAAGTCAAGTTTAGCTTTAAGCAGTTCAAGTCTGCTTTTCTCTGTGATCTGTGCTCAAACCAAAGGTGTGATAGTGTGTGTGTGTGTGTGTGAGTGAGTGTGTGTCTCAGTAGGAGAGTGCAATCACATGATAGGGGTTGATGACTCACCGGGAAGAGCACTATGGGTACCGTAAGTGTGACAGCCGTGAGCACAGCGAGGCGCACGCACAGGATGAGTGTGTCATATGGATCGATTCTGCTGTAGGTGTGCAGGAGCTCAGCCTCAACCTTCTCTGTTGGGTCAAGTGGGAGAAAGAAAATGAGAGACAGAAAGTGAGTAAGAGAGGGAGACAGAGAGAGAGAGAGAGAGAGAGACAGAGAGAGAGAGAGAGAGAGAAAGGGCAAGAGTAATGAGCAAACAATCATGACACAGGGTACTGATTGTATTGACTGAGATGAACCACAGATATCTGCAACCAGATCAAACACCAGATCGAACGGATCACACCAAGAAATAGGGCTTTGTCAAGGAGTCGGTGACCGTCAGGCACACTGAGTTTTCTCGATCAGATTGTGACCTGAACAGAGCCCTATTTGTTGATAACATCAAACCACAAAATAAATCTCTTCAGCATTGACCCAGAAGATCACGTGTGTTTTCGCAGAGAAGTTCCTTTTTTGAATATTTAGTCTCCGAAGGCCTAAATTGTGATTTTTTTCCTTTATGACTGATGGAGTTTAGGCGCTCCATGCTGCACTAGCAGAGGACACATTCAGGGCCAAGTAGGAGAAATGTGTGCAAAATCAGCACCAGCATCTGTGATTGGTGCGAGAGCGAACAACACTAACCAATCATGCATCATGATATTGATTTTGCACACAGCACACGCTTCAGCAGACACAATGAATGGCCAGTAGAGGGAGCGGTGACACCATTAGGGATAACTGCAACCCAGTTTTTAAAAGCAACAAAAAATAAGCGATACAAAACGCAAGCAAAAACAAACAAAAACAAACTGGGGGGAACTGGGACAAGGCTTAATATGATTACACCGCTTTTGTTCCTTCATCTCTGACTTCACCTCAACCCTCAAACAAGCCACAAAACACTGAATGAAATAAACGAAAATTAAGACAGTCTGTCCCAGAACACACTTTTAAACATCAGCACCACTACCCCTCCACCATTCACCAACAGAGGAGAGGTTTACAAGGCTGACCTCCGGTACTGAGTGTTGGCGATGGTTAATGAGTGTGGCGTGATCGAGGCTAAAGCATTGTGGAACAGTGAAAGTAAGAGATGATCAGTGAAAGAAGAGAGGAGCAGTGAAAGAAGAGTAGAGAGATACAGGGGGAAAAATGTGTGTTGAGGTGAAGAATGGTCATGGCAGGTGGCCGGGCCTCACCATAGAAGGTCAGATATCCAAACAGTGCAGCCAGGAAGTACATGGTGTACATGACTGCAATGGAGATGTTGGACACATGCTGCATCTTTTTCTTGGTGGGGCTGAAATCAAGAGAATATCGTGATGTGATGAAGAACTGCTCCCTAACCATTTCCCCTGTACATACACACACACACACACACACACACAAACACACAATGCACAAACACACATGCAAAATGCCAGCTTGAGCCTAAGGACTAATTTTACTTGGCCAGTCAAGTCACATCCATCTCTGGCAAGCAGGCCTTTGCTGCTTTTCCCATTTTGTTTTAATCAGCGCTCACTGATGCTGTTGCTATGGCTAATCAGCACTCTCAGAACTCTGCGGGTTATGCAAGCGTGTGCATCTTTGTAGCATACATGAAGCAGGTTACACTGGAACATTAAGAGGGGTCAGAGCGGGTTCATGTGGCAGTAGTGATAGATGAACAGTAAAGATGTGGAGTGGGACTCGCAGCCAGCAAACTGTAAAACCCATGGGCCTGCCTGTTGGCAGGAGAATAGGAGGGGTGTGTGAAAAGTGCAATGCAGCAGGGTATTCTGGGTAAAAAGGGGTGTTTTTTTTTCAAAAAAGGGGTGACAGGGGGCACCAGGAGGTGGCACCTACTTGCGTAGCTCGGTGTAGATGGGCAGGACCTCTGGGTGGCACACGAAAGCAAAAGCCAGGATGGGGATTGTGTAGGCTGTCTGTAAGGGAAATAAAAAAACAGAGAGAGAACATCGAGGTCACCATGGTTACAGCAGCACCAAACGGAGGTCTCTGTACCACCAACTAAAGACTGTTCCACCCAGAGGCACTCCACAGAGAGCTAATTGTTGGTGCGATTAAGTTGGCCCTGGAACCCACCCAGCTGAAGTTTCATTGGCCATGTGTGGCCCTAGTTTGCGAGTGAGCGGAAGGCTGGGGATGTGTTCGTTTGGACTGAGCCAGCAAAGAGTCATCTCTCTCTCTTTCTCTCACTTAACTGTGACAGCTGGACAGGCACATATATGTGTCCGAGGCACTGCCTGTGAAGCTGCAGCTAGGAGCTAGTGAGTCTGTCACGCTAGTATAGTGCGTTGAAAGTGAGGAACTGGGAAAGGTGTGTGTTGGAAAAATTATGGGCTGTCTAGACCGCGGGGGTGGACTGGTGTCTGTTGTCTGGCGAAGGACAGCCCCAGGCCTGAGACTGATGAATTCCTCAGCACTGGATGCTGCCATTTCATAACCAAATTTGGCCACCTGGAGTACAACCACAGCCAGCATGGTAAAATGCTGAAACATTATTTACTCTGTGTGTATGTGTGTGTGTGTGTGTGAGAGAGAGAGAGAGAGAGTCAATGTGTGCGCATGCACACATCTTGACAGTCAGTCAATAAATACAGTCTATCGAGCCACCACAATACAGCGACAATGTAAATGCCCCTTACATTCAGTTTCTTCTGAAATATCAGGGTTTGTATCCTGTGTTGCTGCGCTACAGATGCCGCACCGACACACCTGTGAGTTGATGTTGAACATTTTTGGCACACACGCCCCGTCCTCGGCCTCGATTCCTCGTGGCTCGGCTATCACACTGGCATTCATCAGACTGGCCGTGGCCGTCCTGTTAAAGGAAAACTCCCCAAAGGGGCAGGGCACCTGGAACTTCTTATAAATGACCTGAAGAAGGAGAGAGAGAGGGGTAAAGAGAGAAAGAGAGAAAGAGAGAGAGGGAGGTAGAGAGAGATGAAGAGAGAGAGAGAGAGAGAAAAAGAAAGAGAAAGAAGTAGAATAAAAAGAAGAAGACAAGGGAGATGGTATTGGAATTCAGATGACAGCGGTTGAAGGAGATGTTGAATTTAAAGTGTTTCTGGGCTGAAGCAATGCCTGGAGGAAAAGACTGCATAAATCCTGCAGCCCCACTAGCCCAGTCAGAGAGAGCACTGTGCTCAGATTAGTGCTCAGATGAAAAACTAGGTCACCGAGGTACACCAAACACAGATAGAGTCTACAATTGCACACAGGAAACACACACACATACACACACACACACACACACACACACACACACACACAGACATGCACTTTCACTAACCCAGAGATATAAAACCAGTGTAAGGGGAGTTCAAGGAGCTTGATTTTCACCTAGGCCACCAGCCAAGTTTACACAATGACATCTACTGATTGTTTACGTTAAATGTGAGACTAATCCATGTGGAGAGTAAATGACGCACAGTGTCTTCATGCTGATTATGAAAGGCCTCTGGGTGTGGACTTACAGCAATCAGGAAGAAGACCATACAGCTGAGGGAAAAACCACTGGTGTAGCCCAGATAACCTGAAATACACAAAAAACACTTCATCAGACACATTTCAGTAGTATTTACACACACACACACACACATTTGGCCACTTGAGAGGGTTAAGAGGTCATAGACTCCTATTAGGTATTCCCACACGACGTCATAAAGCGTCGGGAGCCATGTTGAGGGTAGAGCCTCTCGAGTCTGAGAGCAGAGGCGAATTAAGAAGAATGGGATTGTAGCCCTTTTTACCATGATTTCTCTTTGTTTTCGTTTTTTTTGTGTGTGTGTTTGTGTGAAAATGTAATACCATAGCCTGACTTGCGCGACAGAGCTCATAGGAGCTTAGTCTGGCCATATTACATTACTAAACATCTTCTGGGAGGCAGGCTTAACCTGCGTCCATCAGATGCCTCTGTATACTACTTGACGAGTCTATAACCAATCAGACCACTCATTCCGATGACGTATGCGTAAGCTCGTTTATCATTGGTGCCCACAGATTTTTGAAAAATAATTCCTCTAAATCGGCACGATGGCCATACTGACTTGCTTGCAAAATTGAATGTAGCGTCACAGGAAGAATGGGCGGGCCCAGGCTAGTAATACCAGACAATTCCACAGAGAGAGTGACAAAGCACAGAGAGAGTGACAACTTCGAGCAATGGATTTAATGACGGCTAAGGTTAGCAGGCAATCGAAGGAGGAGGAGGGCTAATGAATGCCAAATGTGAGTAAACAGTGTAGTTATGTTGATTGCCCAAAGGATTAATCTTGTACCCATCCACAAACCATTTGGTTGTAAGCCTCTAAACCTTTGTAGCATTTTAATTCATCAGTAGTATATGCGCTACTTAGTACGAGATAGTTGACAATATCTGGGTATGATATCGATACCCGGTAAATAATTAGATAGATAGATAGATAGATAGATAGATAGATAGATAGATACTTTATTGATCCCCAAGGGGAAATTCAAGGTCCCAGCAGCTTAAAAAATCACACACAACATATACTACAGTGTACACAGGATGATAAGAAGCAGATCAACAAAACAACATGACTAGATCAACATTACTAAAAATAACAATAGAATACAAATACTATGGGTAGAGATGGGTGTGTGTCAAGGTAGTAGTGCAAATGAGTCCAGTAGTGCAACAGTGCAAGGTTAAAAGTCTATTGACCAGCAATAAATATGTGCATATGTAAAATGGACAATAAAAAATATAAGCATAGCAATTTAACAGTTAGTATATGTATATGTACAATAAAATAAAAAATAAAAATAGCCTAATAATATAACAATTACAGCATCAGTGCAAGGATAAGTCTATATAAGTCATATAAGCAGATCAAGTTACAGTTATTGTTATTGGTCAAGTATGAAGTTACAGTCTAAGGGGGGGTTGTGCATGTGGGCTAATGTAGCCAGTAGGGTCCCAAGGCAGTGTCAACAATACACAGTATTGTAGAAAAATGTCTTGTAGGTGTATAAGAGGGTTCAGGTGCAGTCATCTGAGAGGTCAGTTATTCTGTATGGATAATTTCCCCCAATTTTTGTAATTTTTGTACTGTATCTTATCCTCTGGCTATCTAGCCTAATGTTGTGTGAGCTAGCCTCTACCCTTAGGATGGCGCTCATCCGGGTACTCCACAATTTTCTATGATGCTGTGCAGACACCTATCGTGGAAGTCCAATTGCCAAATGACCTTCCTAACTCTGACGGTTTGTAGGGCACCAGACCAATATCGAGGATGAGAGCCCTGTCAGAAATAAATGCCATTTAATTTATAGCCTTGGCCATCTAATACGCTGTGTGCTTAAGTGCTGTGGAGGACACTGTCAGGGACCAAATTTGCCATGCTGCAGTGATAAATGGGCAATCCACAAGCTATCAAAGGGAAATATATTATCTCTTCACTTTGCCTTAAATCATGTCCTACAGCCAAAGCAACACATCAACACTAACAAAAAGAGCAAATCTGACAACCGGACTTGTCAGATCAACAACACTCATGCAGATGCAATGCACTACAAATCCATTGGATATTACAGAAGAAACAGATTCTGCCTATCTCCTTGTCCTAGGGTTTAAAGTGTGTTTATGAATGGATGTATGTATGTTTGTACATATGAATGGGGGGGGGGGGGGGGGGGGGGGGTTCAGTAAAACTGAAGTAAAGCAGTGGACTGAAAGCTGGAGCTCATTATCACACAGACTTTGGCAGCCAAAGCTGGACTGGCACTGTGCATGGTGCTGCCACTCTCTCTATCTTTTTCTTTCTTCCACTCTCTCTCTTTTTTCTCTACCACCCCTCCCCCCTCTTCCTTCATCTTCTGCTCTCCGGTTCAATCTGTTTCTCCTGCTCTCTTTTTCCTCTTTCTCTATATTCCATCTCACTCTCTCCATTCTTTTTTATCTCCCCTCGCTAGTTCAGTCTGCCTCTGTCTTCAGTCTCTTTCTCTCACTCTTTCTCTTCCTCTCCTCCTCCTTTCTCTTGTCTGTTGTTGGGGATGACATAACAAACTGTCTTTTCTTAGAGCATCTTAGCGTCACAGTTTCAGAAGAGACAAAAGCTCACAGAGGAAGAAAGGGGTTCCTGAAGAGGATTATGGACAAAGGCAATGGTTTACTGGAGGACATGCCAGTGGAACTGAGAACTAACTAACCAATACAGACAAATCAATGTGACATATGTGATACAACTAGTGAGAGACATTCGGATGAGCGTGGATTGCTGTAAAGCATGTGTCTGGCTCTCTCCTACAGGACTCACAATAACTAGCGCAGTAATGCCACACACACACACACACACAGATGCATGCACACTCACTCACTCCTTCACACCAGCAGAGATGATTCATGTGGGGTGGGAAACACAGAGCTAGAAGGAGAAAGGGGAAAAAAAGGAGCAGCGGAGGAGGGAGGGAAAGAAAATGTTTGTGTTGGTGGAGGGAGCAGATGGCAGACCAGCTCACTCACTCACCGAGCTGCTTCATCAGGGCCAGTGGCAGGATCATGCTGATGGACACGATGATCACCAGGTAGTTCCCATTCAAGTACCACTCTCTGAAGGAGAGAAAGAGAGGGACATAGAGAAAGACAGGAGGAATTTTATGGAAAGAAACAGGATGACTCAACCACCCCCAGACACAAATATAGAAAGAAAACTGCTTTCAGACATATTGCCATTTATGCTTAACCAGGCTATGAAAGGTAATGGAGATCCCATGAAGCACTGATAGAGGTTGTATGCTGTTAGCTGTTAGAAACCTCAGCATTAATTTCACCACCTCTTCTCCTGCTGCTCATTAGAATACCTGCAGCAGTGCCAAGACCTGGTAACGGCTGTGAAACTGGCCTGTAAGACCACCAACAAACTGATGACAGCATGGAGGAGGCACATAGTGTATGTGTGTGTGTGTGTGAGAGAGAGAGAGAGAGAGAGAGAGAGAGAGAGAGAAAGAGAGAGTTTGTGTGTATCTGTGTGTGGGTGAGATAAAGAGAGAAAGAGCAAGAGATAGAGAGAGAGAGAGAGAGAGTGAGAGGGAGAGAGACCCCTACTGGAAGAAAGACTTAGTGGCGCGGCATCAAATCTCTCAGCGGTGAATAAATGTGCCATTGCAGGTTAATAATCACTTGTCACACGTTGTGTTAATCCTCGGCAAATTATTTAGGGATGGGAAATGGCTATGGTTGAAATGCTGAATTTGTATTTTAAATTTCTGGTAATAATTGAGTGCTGTACGTGCAAGGGAAACTGATGACAATAGGGTATAATCTTTTAGCCCCTTAGTCACATGGGAAATACTTTACCTCTAGCCTCCCCTAGCTGACATGGAAATATTTCATAATCTAACACAACAAAGGCAGGCTTTCCCACTTGTGTGTACAATGGACTAACACATCAGGCTCTTTTTTGTCTAAATCTCTGTCTCTCTCTGTTTCTCTCTCGCACGCATTTTCCTGTCTCACTCACTCAGCCCCAGTGGGTAGTCCTTCAGTTGCACTCAACAACCTCATAAGCATGCAGGGTGGCCAGGCTAGAGAGGCTTGCTGGCTACAGCCACTGACTTCCTCAGGGGTGACTTTTCCATCACCCCACCCTCCCCTGGCTACCCAGACGTCTGCAGTGAGGAATGAGGGCATGACTCTGACCAAGAGAGAGAGACAGAAAGAGAGTCACAGAGAAAAAGAGAGAGAGAGAAAGACAAGTAGAGAAATATGGCCTATCACCTTCCTGAAAAAAGAATGCTCTGGAAAAACACCAGACTGATCAAGCATAAAGATCTCCTCGATATATAGATGCTATCTTTTTACTCTTTTCTGAAACTGTGGCGCTAACACAACCATGAGAAAATATGGGTCCATTTCTCTGGTAGCTGCTCGGGCAGCACAGCCATGCTATAAGTAGACTGTTTGTTGAGCTGGAGAGAGGCTCCCTGAGGTAGAGCCTTCGCGGGACGGGCCTTGAGTAAGTACAGGCTGGCTGTGGTCTGAGACAGCTGCTGAGGATCTGATCAAGTCAGGACACGTCTCCCAGAGCACGTCCTCTGTCCTGCTGCGGCCCGGACCCAGAGGGACCCAAACATCTGTCATCGGCTGCCAGCAACCAACCACGGCCTGACTCAAAGCCTTCGCCTGAATGATGCTTTGCTGGCGGCTACTATGGTGATGAGCTGCTTGACCTTCATATGAAGGAATGTAAATAACTGCTTGGCAAGCACACGTGGTTTATCCTTTTCACAGAAATGAAAGTCGCATAAAATATTGATTCTCACCAAAAAACTCTCAACATATATCCACCTGTGCTCACACACATAGGTTATTGTTATGAAAGAACACACATCACAAACCCTCACTCACAACTCCTACCACACAAACATTCAGGAGATTAATTAAAAAAAAAAACACTAAAGTGCTAAAACAATGACTGTGAGGTCTTGTCTTGTCATAAAAATGAAAGGCAAGATTTGCAAGTACAGGCAGACTATGCAAGAATATTCAGCACAAGGACCATATTGTGGATGAGTCATCTCACACTTGCACAAAACAAAGCCCCAACCAGACTTACGCTTCCCTCAACACCTCCAAGGTGAGCATTTGCGTTCATATTTCTGCATCAAGCAGACATAGTCATCCAAAGCGACACAATGCTACTCATTATTTAAACTAGTAAACTAATAGCTCTAATAACAAGGATGAGAGAGCACAGATTGAAGATCAATACTATAGTACTCCTCAGATGAGATACTTTCTGAATTTAGAAAATATCCTCTTGTGATCAGATATTTCTCCATTCTCTGTGTTAACTAAAAAAACTATTACATTTAACTAGCCTTGTAAGTGAATGAGAACCATCTCTGTTTCTAGCCTTAGGGAGATGACAGGCAATAGGGGGGATAGAGAGGGGTGGCAGGTGTGTTATGAGTGGGCTACTAGCATCTGTTGCCAGCCCTTCACTTGAGCCACCGGGGGAGGAGAGTGTGGATTGCACAGTACATGGTGGTGCACCTGCTGCTTTGGTTTCATTTACACACCACTATGCACATAACAGGAGGTAATGGAGGGTGAGCAGGGGTCATATGCTGCCAAACGGGTCTGATGCTAAAGCTTGCTCAGCTCCAGAAAAAGGGAGCTGGCTGAGGGGGAGTGGAGGCAGGGTAAAAAAAAAAATACATCATTCTAAAAGAAATGACATGCTGCCCTCTACCTTACACAGGTTATGCAGAACTGTCTTTATCGTTTTACATCTATTTGTGGCCTATTCTCACTCTATCACACAATCTACTTCTCACTCTCAGCTTATTCTGTGCTGCATTCAGAATCCTCATAATGGTGAATGGTAGCCAGTGCACTCTTCTTAATCAGGAAACAGGCTCACACTCATGGCCTACAGCACATGCCTCATTTTTCACATATGCCATTAGGAACTGATTAAGGGTAAGCCCAGGACACATTGGCATCAGGGTCTATACACTAAGGGCACCGTGCCAACTGATCCCGGGTCAGTCTCCCAGCAGCCAGGATGCCAGCTGGTTGTTTGGCACATGGAAGGGGCTTACGGGCAGCATTAGGGCAAAAGCCAGGGGGAGGGCCACGGGATGATGTCCTATTGTCCCAGTTGGGTGTGTGCTGGGTCAGGCCAAAGATAAATATATGTAAGATATCAGATAGAGATTAAAATATGTGTTGCTGGGCTCTCACATTGCACACAACCACAAAGACAGAAGGGGAGAGAGAGAGACAAACATAGACAGAGAAACATACATTTTGCTACGAGACTACTGCAGACATCTGTGAAACAGTCCTGATTTCCACATTGTGCACCGCTTTAGAAGGCAGTCATTTCCAGAGAGAGAGTCAGTGAGTTTCATTTCAGTCAGTTGGTGATGCTGTGATTTTCTCTCACGGCTTCTGCAAATCCTTACGAACACCATGTGATGTCGGGTGCTAGGAGAGGGCGGGGGGAGTGTCAGACTATCTACATTTCAGTCTCTTATATCAGGCTGCTGACAGAGGGAGTGGCTGCCAAAAAAGTCTAGAGAGCCATGACCCAGTTTACTCAGCGATCACCCCAAAAAAACATATATTTATCCTGTGTATTTTTCCACAGTTATAAAACTAGGACTGTACTTTAAATGTGGCTTGGGCCTTCAAGAGATGCCATGAGCACTTGGCAGAACAAGATTCATATTCCCTTAGTGAATGTAATCCTGTCAAATAAAAATTGAGGGAAGTGCAACTAGGCCTTATACTCAGGAACTGATGTGAAAATCTACAACATGCACTACCATAGCCCAGTAGTCTAGAGTACACCCTAGGGCTGAAAAATGAATTAATCATTTGCTAATATATAATGATTAAGCAAAGGACTATTAATTATTGTTTTTAATTATTGTTTGTATTTTTTTTCTGTTACATTTTTATTAGAAAATGTGCATTTCAGTGTGTGTTCGTGTACTTTTTTTTTAAAACAAGGTACCATGGGAGTATTTTTCACCCAGCCTTAATCATGAAAAAAAAAATCCATCTAAAAATCTTTTTTTACCATATCCACCAGCCAATTCACCACTCACGCTTTTAGCACTCTTTGTGGGTCTAAAAGCCATGCATGGCCCTCCCTCATCTCCATCTACTGTACTCACCCTGCTGGCTTATCCACCCCACAGAAGGCCTGGATGACCAATGGAAGCTCATACTTGATGATGTACAGGTAGCTGGACATAGCTGAGAGTGGGAAAGAGAGGAGAGGACTAGTGATTCATTGCACATTAACACTCTAATCATGCTGTGTGCCTGAAATATTCCTCTTGCTCATTCAATCTACTGTTTAAAACAGACTTTATTGGACACACAGCAATATTGCATGCGGAAGACACTAACCTATTCCCCACAAATCTATTCATACAGTCTAAATTCACTGTAATCTGGGACATGTGCCCGGGATTGGGAAAATACCATTATCCAGGAAGCAAACGTCATCAAAACATTGCCATGCAAATGTGGCGCTAAAAATACACTATTCATGCACTAGACACACACACACACACACACACACACACACACACACACACAGTTTTATCTGTCTGATATTAATCTATGAAACATTTTAATATGTTAGCATGCTCTCATCTAAAAAGAAACAAAGAGGAGGGAAATAGGGCATTCTCTCTATAATCTTTCGTGTTTCCTTGGCAGTGTGATTCCTCTTTCTTATAATAACCTAGTAATACAAAGAATCTTACGTAATCTCAACCTAGATTCTAGAGCGTACAGGGGAAAAGACTGTGATTAGTATAGTCCAGATTCAGAGGAACTGACAGTGCATTGTAGACACCTGCCTGGACACACACGCATACACACACACACACACACACACACACACTTGAGGACATACACTCAAATTTGTGTACTGGTGTTAGCCTACTAACATGCCCACATGCATCACATGCACACGTCTCTCCTCTTTCTCTCCCTCTCTCTTTCTCTCTCTCACTCTATCTCTCTCTCTCACACACACACGCACACACGCACTAGACATGCACATGCACACGCACACACATACACACACACACACACACACACACACACACACACAACCAAAAGCACAGCAGCTAATGAGCAGCTGTCTTAGCATGCCTAACTTCTGGACTCTCCTTCTCTTCAGTCACACATCACATGCCATCACAAACAGAAAAAAAAAGAAAAAAGGGGGAGAGTAAGAGAGGAGAAAAGGGGGGAAGTGAAAGATGTTAACAGAGACATTACACAGTTATAGGCCAGAGTGGAAAATGAAAATGATTTTATGAGATAATGAAGAAGATAGAATGATGGGAGGAAAGAGAGACTGAGAGAGACGAAAAGAGAGAATGGCACTAAGGTGGGTGGGTGTGGGGGAGGGGGGGCAGGAATAGGAAAGGATGTGTTGATGAGATAAATAATAGGGAGCAGCGTGTCGACGGGCAAAGAGAGAGATGACTGTGAACATGGGAACCAGAGGGAGCCTAAGGGGGAAGGGGGAGGGGGAGACACAAAGATGCGAGGAAGATGATAGAGAAGGAACATGGATGAACCTGAGGCAAAATAGTATCCGATGTCACACACGCTGTATGATGGGAACCACAAACACATTGTAAGAAGGAGGATAGGAGACAATGAGCCCATGGCCTCTCCCACGCTGACCCCCTAACCGTCTGTCCTTTCCACACCACGTCTCGCCTGCTCTCTGGATTAAATGCCACCAGCGGCGTAGTGTGTGCACGCACCAGCGGTGAAAGATTTCAAATGCTGCGAAAAGCTATTAGTCTAGGATATTGCCTAGCAAGGATCACTGGTACTTGCTTGTGGCCTATCCAGATACCGTTATGATGCTCAGTGAGATACAGTGCTGACGCTGCCAAGGTCATTCATTCCCCAGAGGTTTGTGTATGATTTCTCTTTGAAATCGACGAGTTGTTAATGCATGAGGACATATTACTCACCGCCTATATTCTGGAGGGTGATTGCGATGCCGGCGGCCATTTTGCCTGGTGTCCCAAAAGCCCGGTAACCCAGCTGTTCATAGGCTCTGATCCCTGGGGTGTGAAACACAGTCAGATCAATAGAAACAATTCAGAGTCTACCAGACAGTGTGTGTGTGTGTGTGTGTGTGTATGTGTGTGTGTGTGTGTGTGTGTGTTTGTGTGTGCTACATCTAACTCTGACAGGGTGTGAATATGTTCTCATATCAAGAATCATTGCAGCTGCAGAGACTAAATCAAATACTATCAGCTCCCATTGATATAGTGCAGACTATCACTCATTGCAGTGTGCATGCAGTGGAGCAGAGAAAAGAAGGTATCTGTTTACACACAGACATTACACTGGAGATATCTTCGCCGCTCACATCCCAACGCACGGGGCAGAGGCTGATAAATGCCATAAATGTACAAGTGCCAATGCATGGCCATGAGTCTAACTTTGAGCGCTCAATTAGCAGCTTTTGGCCACTCACTCATGAGCAAGCCAATTAGTGCATCTCTCTGCAGAGGAGAGAGCAGGCAGTCTGCGTGTCTGTCTGTTGGTTGAAGCCTGGGGGTGTGAGTGTGACGGGGAGGGCGAGAGGGAGCAAAGAAGAAAAGATAGTAACATCAGATGGAAGGAAAGACAGAGAGATAGAGAGAGAGAGAGAGAGCACTGAGGAAGAGAAAAGAGGATGAGATGTCAGCTCCATTAACATGATAAGAGGCAAGATTTTTCCCATGATCCCTTTCTTCTAGCTGCAAGGGCCAAACATACCCACGATGCCTGAAGACTTCAGCAGCAAATGGATGGAGTAGGAGGAGAGGCCAGCCACTGCTGTCAACAGGAACCTACAGACAAAAACATAAACAACAACCATATTTGTTGTTCTGGTGCAACTTCTATTAAGTACCTGCGAGAAAAATCAATGACATCCCCCAAATAACCCTAACAGTTCCCCCTCCCTTGGCCTGTTCTTAATTTTAGTTTAAGCATTGTGCCTTCACTATATGTACTGCTTTAGCATGGGCCTGCACTGTATGCAAACTTGTTTAATAGCATACTCTAAGTGTTCAAAAGAAGACCCACTCAACAATACACTGTGAATGTCTAGCATATAATAAAAGTGATAACACAAAACCAAAAGTTACGGCTTAAGACAGATTTCTCTTAAGCTGTCTCATGTTTAATGAATGAGTCATTATCTGTGACAGTCATCAACGGTCGTCTATGAACTTTGGCAGATATTTCAATAGGGAAAACCTCTCATAGTAACAGCTGCACTGGCAAATTACTGGATAGTATATTGTTTACAGCTGGAGACACATAAGCACTTGAGATAAGAGGTGCACAGCTGCAAAAAATAAAAAATCACCAGAACACTCTCTCTTTCTCTCTCTCTCTCTCTCTCTCTCTCTCTCTCTCTCTCTCTCTCTCTCTCACGCTGTCTAGCTGTCTCTGTCTGTCTTTCTCTCTCTGTCTCTCCTATGAGGTCATATACTGTACATGCACCCCCAGTGTGAACTACTTCACCTCTTGCTGACTCATGCTGGCTTCTGAGGAAACACAAGGAAAAAAAATGTCTTCTTGACGCACACGAGTGCATTAACATGAGAGCTGTTTCACGGCAAAGTTATTTGTGGTCCCATCTTTAGCATGAAGAGGGGAGGAGAGGCCAGAGACTTAACGAAGAAGAAAAATACTGCTGAGTGGTTGGCCCATGCCCGAGAGGCTGAAAGGAAGCCGCAGATATCCCCAAAAATACAACCCCCGCCTCCAGCTGCCAACATCTGGACAAACACACTAATCTTGACTTGTACAAGGAAACTTGATCTCACAGCTCCCCGCACACACCCTCCCCTCCCCTCCCCACCCTATCCCACTTCTATTTACTCATTATAGAGCAAGTGGGGAAAAAGGGAACTATATTTATTATTTCACCTCTCCCAAACCCCAATGCTGGAACTGTTTTCATAAGCACACAGCTTTCATCCTGGTCTAAAACTCTTCCTCTGTCTCCCGCTTTTCCTATTTTTTTCTCAGGTCATTTTTCCCTCTGCTGTGTTCGAAGGCAGCAAAAAGCAATGTCCAGTATGGGCCTGCCAAAGTCAGCTCTACTCTCTGCAGGGGGAACACAGTAGGTTGGGAGGACGGAATATGGGACAGGTCAGCTGACTCACGTGGGCAGAGTCTTGTGTGCCCTTCTGCGACCCAGTGAGTTTCTGCACCCCGACTCGATCACCCCCGCAAATATCACTGCCACAAAAGAACCACTGCCAACATTGTGACAGTGTTTTTTCTCCCTCACTGATGCCCTTCCTCTGTCCTTCCTCTCCTTAAGAGTGAAATAAAAAAATAGTAAGGGGGGGAGAGGGTACATTGAGAGAGAGAGAGAGAGAGAGAGAGAGAGAGAGAGAGAGAGAGATAGACAGTCAAGACTGACTGATGCCCCATTAACATCAAGACGTTTTTTTTTTTTATCTGACATTTCCAGTCAGGCATCCTGACATCACCTCTTCCTGGCCTCATCACTTTGTGCGTAGGACATGGTGACTTGTTTCGTCTCCCCTCCCTCCCTGACTGTACTGTCAGAGAGAAAGAGGAACATTACAAAGGAAGCAGGAAGATTGCGTAGTGTGCTACAGAGATTTAGCAATGGAAGTTGCATGGAATCTACTCATGGTTTTAAGCAGAAAAATCAGACACAGACCAGAAACCATTAGTCAGCTCATCTCATATCAGCTCCTCCTTGCAAACGTCACTACAATGAGTCGTGCAAACTTCCTAAGCCTGGCTGTCATGTCTTATGTACAGGGGGAGTGTGCAGGTGCGTTGGTCAACACAGAGAAGCAGTTCACTGCCAGACATTTAACATCTGCACATACTGTGTAGACCAACTCTACAAAGTGTAAACCAATCAACAAAGCTCAAAAAATGTTATTCATTAGATACATAAAAGTAGAAACGGTGAAATTAAATAAACTTAAAATGGTTTGAAACCAAAAATGCGTTTATTATCTTGACAATCATCATAACTTCCAAAATGATCAGTGCTGGCTCCTATTCTCTGGTTTTCAAATGAATCCACATAGATTAGTAAGAATGTACAATGTTACTGCTGATCTTTTTAAGCACCAGTAAGTTTTTTTTTCTGGAGAGTTTAAAATTGCTGGCTTGGCTGGTACTGCTTTAAATTAAAATGTTGCAACAATCCCTGAACCATGTTGCTACTGTCTTTGGGTCTGGGGTAAGTTACAACATCTGACCTGTCACATTAAAAAAAAATGTGAAGGGGCTTCATATAATCATCTTATTTGAAGTCTTCCCATTACCAGGAGTTGGCAGTATGAATTACCACCAGCTCCCCTCCCCATCTTACAACATTACTCTGTCGCAAGTATCAGGTCACGTACTGTAGCAATCTCATGCCTACATTTGCTCGCCCACCTCGAAGGACAGAAAAATCCTCAAGAGTTGCAAAAGTCTCCACCCTGCTTCAGTCGTCCCTTCCTTGTCACCACAGTAGACCCAGGAGGCTTTGTTGTCTTTCAGTTGTTCAAGCCCAGGAGGCCAGAGTTAGAGAAGCTTAGTCTGAAAAATCATGAATTTCTGGCACATGAACAGTGTCACAAGGCGCTTAGTGTAGGCGCAAAGTGAGACACAGAGAGGTGGAAGAAATGTTTATTTATTTATATAAAATGTTTATTATAGATTTGTTTATGTTTATGGGGTGTTACAAGGGTGTGTGCTTGTTTTCACTATTCTAATCTATCAGTTCTTGTCAATGTTGTGTGTCCTCTAGTGCAGCACAGTGTGGAGGAGGACTTGGTGCTATCTAGGTCCCCTGTCCCCTCTGGGTGGTGGTGGCAAAGACTCAGACAGTCATGGGGCATCAAAACAGCTGTAGCTAGCCCATTTAGCTTTCCTTTCACCTTTTTCCTTAGTTAATATATTGTACCTACTTATAAAGCTCCTTACTTTGCAGCATGTTGTCTTTCCAAAACCTACAGGATGCTAACTAGCTCTCAGCTAAAGTTAACTAACCCTAAAACCACCTTAGACTAACCCTGACAGCTTTAAACTTCACCACACAGTAATAGGGGTTGATGGATAAATGAAACAGAGAGCTTAAAAAGGCCTTTGCTGGTGGCCGCTAACTCCATGCTCTACTGTACTAGAAAGCTACAGATATAGAAGCTGATATTTTGTGGTGAGTGGAAACGAGCGCGTGACTCAGGCTATGTGGCTGGGTCACTCTGTCAGATGTGGGAAAGAAAGCCGTAGAGTTCATCTCATTCTATGGGCAGATGGAGAGATCGCTGCCCCGGGTACAATGGGTTCAACTGCTACAGACACTGTTGAAAACCCAGTCACACTGAACGGCTCAAAACTTTTTTTTTCCATTTGGAAAATCCGTAAGGGGGTTGTTCAGATTAAAAGCTTATACAGTATTTTGTTTGTAACAAGTGAATATAATTTGTGGCTATTATTTCATTTTATTAAGAGTTTTTAAAGGTGTAGCCTGGTATGGTGGTGAAGCCTGAACACCATTTCACCTGCTTTAGAACTGGAAGACACAGTTCTGCTTGTCACTAATTACAATGCACAAATTGTCAACAGTCCAGAAGCAACCCATTGCCAGCCAAAACACATCCCTGACATGGGCAAAGCAATCCCAATTTCCACCTTTCTTTTTACACCACTTATGTAATAGTGGGGAAGGTTATTTTGTAAACAAATCCCCTTGGCTAAATCCAAGAATTTCTAATAAGAGCAGCATTACAAAGGCTTACAGCACACAAACAATGTCACTGAGTCACATAACTCTTATTACAGCCAGCAACCTAGTTACCTTTACACCAATACGAATCAGCAGGAATAATAGTAAAACATAAACTAAATAGTATAAATATAAATAGTACAACATAAACTAAACAGTGCAATGCTAACCAAACATTATTTTTACATGGCCCCTTTTAGTTAGCATAAGCTGCTGGTTTGCAATTTGGGTCTGTGTTGTACCAAACATGAACAGGAAAACAACTGGGCTTATGGGTTAAGAACAACAGGACAATAGGTTAATGACCAGAATGCAAAAGGAGGATGCTGCTTATAGATGCTCTAATGAAGGCTACTTGTTCTAGTTCCTCTCATGGTCACTGAATAAATGAAAGTGGACCTAATGCCATATACTTGGCTTTTTTTTATTCTTAATGCCTCTTAATGTGTTTTGCCATTGGGAAAAAAAATTATTTATCTGTCTTGCCTCCCACAGTATCAAAAACTCGGAGCTGCAGAATTCTTCCACAGTGCTGTTTAAATACATTTGAAGAACGAAAAATCCCCTCATCTCCATTTACTTCTCCCTGTTCCCAAGAATGCTGCCATCTACGTTTGATTGATTGAGCAGCTCCCTGAATCTAAGCTCCCACTACGGCAGGGTTCATGTCCCAGCACTCTAACAAGCTGCAAGTCTACAGATGCAATCTTTAGTTCCCTTGTATTTAGACTTTTCCCACCGCTGTGCTCCCTATTTGCCTGTGCTTTGATGGCCTGAGGCCATGCTGTGAGACGGGGCCAGAGAGCGCTACAGTCTGCCACCTCAGTAATGAGCAGCATCCTAGCTCCATGGCAGGGCTGTCTCTGCCCTTGAGGTTAAAAATCTAAAGCTAAACTCTAAATCAAAAGATTATTTCTTACGTAATCTCCTTGCCAGGGCTGAAGCAACAAGCCACAGAAGAATGGCAGGGCCTAACTGCCTTGTGACCACCGTTGATGTCAAGAGGCACAGCACACACAACACAATCCACTATACAAACTTGTCCATGCATGATATCATTATAAATACCCAGCCCAGACAAACACTAACGTTAATGCACATTTATCATCCTAATAGCGTCACTACAGCAGCCAATTTATTGTATTGTTGATATTACTATATTAAGGAGCCTTTGACTGAGGTCTTATGCTATACATCACTTGAGGGCAACAGAACGATTCATTTTCATCCACAGCTGATGCACACCAGAGAGCACGTGCAGCATCATTGCTTTTCGCTCCACCACCGTGGTGTCTGGCGATGACTCATCTTTATGTACGTGTCATAAATGAACATCTTGTTTGCTTAATTAAGGGAAGAGCAAACATTACTAGGGACTTATTTCTCTGGTCGCTTAAAAGTAATTACTAAAAATAAATAATTAAACTCACTGCATTCAAGGACTAAGTGCTGTAGGGAATTTACTCATGAGGAATATGTCTCTGCTTGCAGGGCTTATGTGTAAGTCAATACTAGAGCCCGACCGATATATCGGCAGGCCGATATTATCGTCCGATATTAGGCATTTTCCAAACTATCGGTATCGGCATTTATAATGGCCGATAAATGAATATTTCAAAATTAAAATAAAAACAGATGAAACACATGAGTGTTGGCGTTTTATATACTCAGATAAGCATGACAAAATTTGTGACTATCAAGTCCAATATTTTGAATTTAATTTTCCGTTGTGACAATAAAATAAACAAGTTTCTTTTTAAAATGCATTATCATTATTTTAGTTAAAACCCATAAATAACTACAAATAGCTAATGTTATGGAAATCTTTTAATGTTTTGTTGCGAGTTTCTGAATTTTTTTTTTAAATATCGGCCGATATATATCGGAATATCGAATTTTTAAACCAACAAATATTTGTATCGGTATCAGCCTTCAAAACCCTTTATCGGTCGGGCTCTAGTCAATACTAAAATCTCTTAATGTCGGTTTAGAATGCATGATAATGTTTCTCTTTCTTGGTGGGGGTGATAAATTCTTATCAATGTAATCAATATTGATTCTCATCAAAAGAAAGAAATGTCAAAACATGTTCACATTGTAACTTACAAAAACAAGATGATGCCTGTGTTAGCCATGGCATAGGCCAATCCCAGAATACCACTGCCCATGATGGCATTTCCCAGGTTGAACACCGACATTCCAAAAGAGGTTTTTCCCTCAAACTGTGAAAAGAGTGTTGTTTCAGAAAAGACAGATGCACAACAGAGAATATGATTGGATTGTGGAGAAATCAAGAGACAACCGCAGTTTACTAATACCTTACAATTGCAAGTCTGTATGTACTTACATCTGTGAAGCGTGGAGTTTTTTTGTCATCCACTGGAGACAGAAACTCGTGGCTTTCTGCCATATTTGCCTCCGTGTCCTCAGTTCTGTTGGTGCTAAGGACAAACAGAGCAGAGTCATGACAAAGCACTAGGCAAGACAGTACAGTATAGTAAACAGACAACCTAGAGGCCCTCAATCGTGAGTTAGTCTATACAAAAATGCGCCTGTCGTTATGGTATTATTGTCAATCCCACTGAAATGCTTCTGACCTCAACACAATTACGTTAGTCTTACTTACGTGTCATTCTGAGTACTATTAGGGACATTATCCCTGCAAGGCAATCCAATCCACCGAGGGCACAAAGGGTAATCGAGAACATAAAGTCATAATGGGGGGAAAATAAGGTGGGCATTGGTGGACATGTTTCAGTAAGGATTCAAATCATGACATAGATCCTGATAGAAGATGGAACTCACGTAGTACTTTCTGTGCAATTGGGGACTGCGTCCCTGTGTAATATTAGCCGGCAGCAAGTGAAAGTAAAAATGTCAAAAGATTATACAAAAGAGAAAAAAATCTGCACATACACATGTTAGAATATGCTGGGATGCACAACTGATAGATGTTTGGGAAAGTATTGTCAATGGCATGGGAATTGTTGGAGACTACTCCAATACACTGACAACTGGAAGACAAGTACACCAACATGAAGACACAAAAACAAAAATGTTTTAACATTTTAGTGGTATATTATAAATATAATGTTATTATTATGCCTGCCATTACAGAAGTGTATTATACCATTATGCAGACACACACACACACACACACTCTTTAAATGAAGGTTGAAATATGTGTTCACCAATTATAGACCCTGACTTACGTTGTGCTTTCTGTGCTATTGGGAACTGTTTCCCTGCAAAATGAACAGAGGATGTCCAGCGTCCAGTGAGAGCCCAAGAAAGAAAGAAGCCATTACAAACACATTTTGGACTAATAACTATTTGGAACCAGAACATAACCACTGTTATAACCACTGTCTGACAAGGCTGCCTTCACAAGTTTATGGGGAGAATGCTGCGTCATTATGTATTTACTATGTCGTCACTATGTATTTCTTGAGTCCTTCTTTGGCCCGGGTAACTTACGTGGCTGTTTGTGCCCCACTAGGTGCAGTTTCCCTGCAGGTTGATGCAGCATCCAATGGGAGCCCAAGGGATAAAAGCACATTAGAAACCATTCCTTAGGGACTACAAGGGTGAGACAAGGACGCCTCTCACCCCATTTACAGACCTTGTGTCAGAACAAAAGCTGCTGACACTGAGGAATGGACTATTCACTGTACATGACAATGGCTAACAAAAGGTAGCAGAACTGAACACAAAGCTATACACATATTGGAGAATAGACTCAAGGTGATACATGTTCATGGCCACAGGCTTGCCTTTGAATATGTCAGTACTGCCATATCAATTGTCGGTTCAAAGTCATTTAGCCATGATCAAATTCTCCCGTCATTTTTAGAGCAACTTACGTTGAGTTTTGGGTACAGCTGGATACGGATTCTCTGATATGCGACAGAGAGTTTGTCCAGAAGTCCAGTGAGTGCACAAGAAATAAAATAGACAGAAACCAGGCCTTAACATGGTTAAGAGAATGAGACGGTTGACTACTATGTCCTACTTTGACAGGATGAACAAACGCAGTTCCCAGACTTCTGGGTAGCAATCATTCCCATGCAATTGTAAAGGTCAGGGGTGGGGGCAAAATTTTGATGAAGGACATAAACAGGGAAGCTGTCATGGTGCAGTCCACATTCACTGCTACAAAAGCACATGCCCACACATTTAAAGACACATACACGTTGTTACAAACATGTAGTACATGCTAATATTCTCTCTCTCACACTCACTATATATCCACTCTCACTAAGTCGGTCACACAGACATAGAATTACATGGCACATAGTCAGCAATGGTGCATAGCGTGTGCGCTGCCACACAACTAGTGATCGCATGTAACGCACTAGCAGTGGCATTAGCAGCATGGGCATCATATCAGAGGTTCACCTTATGAGGATGATATGACTTTATGGTCTTATGCTAGCTGAAAGACATCATAGACACACACTTACTTGAATTAGCGCAGAAACATACTACAGCTTATTTTTCTATTCTTTTATTTTTACGTGTCTCTGTTAGCATTGGGTGCTCACATGTACCAATTCCCAATTGTGTTTTAGGCCCTCAGATTGAAATGGTAATAAGTGCACTCACTGTGCAGTGTTGTCTGCTGGTGATTTGGCAGGAGAGGTCGTCCCTTCAGCTGTGTCATGTCCCTTGCCGTTGGGAATCGTGTTCATCTCGGATGGAGCAGCTTCCATGGTCGCAGATGGACTCGTCTGGTGATCCCTCTTCGATTGTGTGGGGTACTGGCGTCCTTCTCTCTATTCAAGTATCTGAAACACACACACACACACACACCACAAAATGATTGAGTGTTGATTGATTGAAGGAGGCAAGGCTGTGTGCGTGTGTGTGTGTGTGTGTGTGTGTGTGTGTGTGTGTGTGAAAAACGGAGAGAGACAGAGACTACGTATGCTTCTGTATGTGAGTCATCAGTGGGCACTGTAAACAACAATATAATACTGTCCCCCGAAGTTCATGCAGATGATATTGAGATTATGTAAACACTGCCACTGATATGGCTCTGCAGGCTTTGTTTATAAATGTCCACATGTACAGTATATAGGTGATCTCTCTCTTGTCAAAAATAGTCACAGAGTCACCACACATCTATTGGCAATCTGTGCATTTGAAGTTAGATTTTTCCATCACCCTCTCCAACACCATAGGGGATCCCGGTAGAGTGCCTTGCTGCATCCTACTACATCCTATTTAACACGTGAAGATGGGGCATCAAAGACAGTGAAGTAACAGCCTTGGACAGATGGGCGAGGAGCCGCGCTGACAGCCTCTGGGAACCGTGCCTCTGCCTCGCAAGAAGCACGCTGTGAGTGAGGACGAGGATGTAAAGGCGTAGGGAGTGGGGGTGGGGAGGTGTGTGGTGACAGAATAAAGCATGGCTGACTCCTGTCTAAAAAACACCAGCCACAGAACAGCGTCAAGGGGAGGAGAAGAAGAATGGCGCCGCCATCGAAGGCTGGAGCTAGAAAGCTAAATCAGGGAAACAAGAGAGGGCTTTTTATGTAACTCCTCCGTCCCCTTTAAAACCTGTTATTGAGACATCAGTTCGCCAAGAGATCCCACTGACAGGTATTTATCGGCAGCTTCCTCTCCCAGTGGGGGCTTGTGTGTGTGTGTGTATATGTGACTGTGTGTGTGCGCACACACAGAGGGAGAGTGTGTGTGTGTGTTCAAGTGCATGTGCATGTGCACATACACGTGCGTCAGTGTGTATGTATGTGTGTGTGTGAGTGAGTTTGTGTTTGTGCGTTTGTGTGTGTATATTCATGATGACACATGAGGGTAGCGGGTGGCTTTTGTGGGGACCCTCTGGGCCCCTTAGTGACGGGCTCCCCTGTAGTTTCTCTTCAGAGCTGACTGAGGCGTTTTAAGCTGTGCCTCTGAAAGGCCCTACTGCCGTATGCGTTTCCAGGTTCCCGTCGGACAGGGGGTCCCCCCCATCAACCCACACAGTACCCACTCTATGAAAAGAGTCCCAGCGCACATTTCTCATCAGCTATGCGGAGTAAACAGAGAAGAAGAAGAAGAGGGAGGGAGAGAACGAGAGAGAGAAGGCGGTGAGGGGGGCTTCATCTCCACAACACACCAGCGAAGACCCATTCAGTGAGATGAAAGCACACTGCAGAACCAGCTATGACCAGCCTAGAACCAGTTCTGCCTCCTTTTGTTGCCTGCGTGTGTTTTTTTTCTCATTCGAGTTCCCTTTTTTTTTATTTCCTTTTCTTTAATTAGGAAAGGCTTAGCATAACTGCCGTAACCTCCGCTTCACAAACGCTCCATGCTCATAGGTGTTTTGGCCCAAATCGCACACCATCCTGTCGCTATAATGCCTCCCTTCTTTCCTTCCCTTTTCACACTCACACTTCCAACAGACGTTGCTTTTTGCCACAAATAACATTCATTAAAAGGTGCAGTGAGAGTGAATGAATGAGTAAATGAATTTAGAATGCGCTACCTACCAGCCCGTCCTCCTGCCTTTGACCGGCCAGCCCTGTGCCGGCGTCTCCTAACAGCCAACGTTACCGTGCCTCGGTGCCCAGTTCCAGCGCTCTCGGCTGGGGCTGGCGAAAGCCGGGCAACGTGGCCGGGCAGCAAAACATGGCACACAATGCCACATGTTGTGCAGTTTCCTGGGAACGGGCTGCTGAAACAGTGGCGCTATTGTGCCAGGGCATCATTATACACCCAGGGTCCCCCCTTTGGCTGCTGCTTGCCGGGACACTCGAGGGCCTGAAAAGGTAATTCATTGCCCTCCCATATTATTCGGGGGGAAAAATGCTAACCTTAAATCCGGCGACTGTCAGAAGAGAGCTTACTAATCATACACACACACGCACACAAACTCACACAGACGCAGGGTCACATACACACACATAAACTAGGGAGCATATGCAAGGCAACCCAGACCACTAGGGGCTATGTGGAGCCCATGAAAAGATTGTGTGTGTGTGTGTGTGTGTGTGTGTGTGTGGACTGTCCTCTGGGTCAACTCATGTGAGCGATATGAGGGTGGGTGAGCACACTGGGACAACAGTGCAGTGCAGTGGAATGCAATTGGCTGGCATAGTTCCAGTAGCATCCCTTGGCATGCCCCCTTCCTACTGGAGCACTTGGCATGTCCGATTGGTGTGTAATCACTGCACACATAACAATTGTGTTAACTGCCAAAAGAAAACTTGTGACATGCCTTAGCACAGTTATGGTGTGAAAAAGCAAGTGGAATTTTTGTGCTAATTTCACATGCATGCCTAAAGGATGCCTAAATTAAGGCATCTGTTGTCTAATGCAACTGTACTAATCAGATTGTATCAGAAAGTCAGTAAAGTTTGCATGAGGTAACAAGGTGATACTGGTGGTTGTAGGCTCAGGCCTTTCAAGTGTGAGAAATACATAAACACATTTTTTATGCACGTGAATGGTTCCAGACAAGAGAAATCTGATATTTTGATCCAAGATAAGATTCTCTTCAGATTATGTCTTCACATTGATGAGATTGATGAGAAGCCAATTTATTTATTTTGTGTGCTCTAAGGCTTTTCCCTTGGTTTGCAGAGTTGAAAGGCTTTCATTAGAGATCCTGTGTTTTAGGCTTCTTCTAAACTAGCTATTTATAGCAAGCCATTTATTTTCACTGGCATTGCACACCACACAGCAGTGCACATGGGAGGAGAAAGAAATGGAGGAAGACTTAAGGAGAGAGTGCAAAAGCTGGAAATTCGAGGGACAGAGGAATACGTGTGTATGTGTGTGTGTGTGTGTGTGTGTCTGCAGGTAGGTCTTAATGAATGAGACTGCTGTCAATTAGGGGATTTTAATCAAGTCATTTTAGCTTTGTGAAAAATTTGTTCATGTATATGTACTAAATATTGGTCTGGAACCACTTGAATGTTAATAATTTTACTTTTATTGATTGTATTTGATGTCCTAGTTTTAGAATGTAGGGTTTTCATTGACAAAATAAACACATAATTCTTATATATATGGTTTGGGATAATAAATTATTCTGTTGTATTTTGTGTGTCATGTGTGAAAGAGAGATAAAGGGAAAGCCACAAACACAGAGATCTACAGAGAGAGAGAGAGAGAGA
>JAGFZM010001147.1:48358-115199 GCA_017657215.1 Limnothrissa miodon
GGTTCTCTCGGGCAGTCCTACATGCAAGCTGAAGCACCTTGAAGAGCTGCTGTTGTCATGGGGCTTTGGGGAATGGTTCTTTATCGGAACACAAGGGCGGGCCCCATGGGCATGAGACTAGGGCAGTGTGCAGGGGGCCCTAGACACACTTATGCAACAGGGGAATGTCACATTGGCCGCGTGTGTACTTTATTTGTGTGTGTGTGTGTGTCTGTGTCTGTGTGTGTGTGTGTGTGTGTGTTTGAAGGGGATTGAGTGAATTTGTCTCTGTGTGTGTGGGTGTAAATCAATGATCATCCACAGCTGTCACAACTGTCTGCACGCTGTTTCCTCAGAGCGATCACACTTGCAGATTCGCAGGGGGGGTTGGAGGATGTGAAAAGCTGAATGGAAGGACAGAATTCGAAAGAGAGGAAAGAAAGACAGTGCCGGAGTGAAGGATGAATAGAGCATGAGAGATAGCTGCAATGCTGACACAATGTTTTTTTTTTTTTTGGTGCGATGCTGACGTCAACGATGCGAATGTTTGTACGTCATCAAGACCAGGCATGTGGCGCATACAGAGCAAGTTGCTGCTTTGCCAATGGACCCCCATGTCCTCACATCTAAACACCCCCCGTTTCCCCCGTCCCCACCCGCACACTGACAGGTCCTGCTCATGCAATTCCTACAGGCTGCCAACCGGCTGAGTCTGTCTCTGTCTGACTGACATGGCTTTGAAGACCGACAAAAAGAGAAAGAGGGAAGAGAGAAAGAGGGAGAGAGAGATTTCTGCTGTCACCACTACTGCAGCTGTTGCTGGAATAATCACTTCTAAATACACCCCACTTTCCAGTTTTTAACTCTCACATATGTCGTGCAAATCCACCTCCACATACAGTCACATACATTATGCATGTAAAGCCTGCTTATATTTACACCAGAGACCCACTTGCACTTGCACACACACATACACACACACCTACACACACACACACACACACACACACACACGCACACACACACAGAACACACACTCAGAAGTCTTCAAAAGCCCTAAGCTATGTAATCAATGTAATATCCGGGACCCTTGATCAGAAGGGCACTCTAGGCCATCATCAACTGATGAAGGATTTGCCTTCAAGCTAGGAACACACACACACACACACACAGAGATACGCAAAGTATCATCTCATCAACATGAGTGTTCTTTCCTTTTATCACCCCAATCTTTGAGGGTTTTTTTAAATACAGACTCGGCCATTCACCTCAAAGAAAAAAAAACTGTTGTTTTTACCCATTACTTAAACATTTACATATTTGAGCAGAATCATTATATCAACATTATTTAGCAAAGAAATGACTGCTGCTTCTGCTGCTGATACTACTAGTAGTAGTACCATTAGTAGTAGAACTAGTAATAATCTCGCTCTGTCTGATCATATAAGTAATTACATGTGGGCAAATTCTGGAGGCTTTTCATAGTCATTTCCCAAGCTTTAGGGGATTAAATGTGCACAAGTCAGAATGGTGTTTTTAAAATCTTCTTAGCATCATTAAAAGCTGTCCTTTGATGCTTGAACCTGGTTCCACTCATTAAACATATTTTGACATTTGACAGTATGACAGTACCTCTGCTTCTAAATTATTGTGTTACATTGCTCAAATCAAGCAAAGATCATTCAAGCCAAAGTAAATTTCCTAAGGTAAAAATGAGTGAATATAAATATAGCTGAAATGGATCTATAGACCTTTACCACAGGCTGCATTACAGACACCACTCCAATGGTTCCTGCAAAGACAGACTGCAGTCTACCCCCCCCTCCCCTTCTCTCTCTCTCTCTCTCTGGCTCTTTCCTGAGACATAGCGTATACCTTGTGTCAAAATTGTAAATCTATTGATGGATGAAGCTCTTTCCTCATGTTGGGCACTCACACACACACACATCTGCCGGGGTGCATGCACGCAGACCAACACCACAATATTCCCTCCTACATTTATAGTTCATCCAGTCAGCTCACCATCACCATCCATGACCCTGAGTCAACATTGAGATCCATATGGCACAAACAGTGCTTTGGGCTGTACTTGGCATTGAAGTAAAAAACAAGGTAATCAACAGCTTCAACCACAGCCTTGAAATGGTGGGTGCTATACCAGATATCCAGAGCACCTTAGAGAAATCAGTGAGTTGTCTGCCAAACTGTCACATAACATTATATTTTTAGTAATATTTCTAAAAGCCAACCAAGATAAATCCTCAGTCTTTTTACCTTTTTCTCTTCAAATATAAGTGCATGCGGTGTTTGTGTGTGTGTTTAAAGAAAATGAAGAGCTGTTTTCATCTCATACAGAGATCAGCTATCATTCTTTCAGTTGAGAGAGGTTAAATGTGTTTCATAAGTTCATCCGATGTGTTGGGATGAGTTTCTGTCAGCACCTCTGGTGGGAGTCCAGTGTAGCCATACAGTCTCCCTGGCTTCAGTCAGGAGTTCAACATAACTCTATTTCCCCCATTTTAGCAGGAACACTGGGTAGCCTTCATTACTGGTTATTAATACCTCATCCTCCATGACCTCACATTTCTACTTCCCCAAAACCTCACTCCTTGTTCTGTTCAAAATCCTGTCATTTGCCCTGTCTGTCTGAATAATTCCCTTTCCCTGTTTCTCTCTATTTTCTCCTCTCTTCCTCTTTCCAAGTCCCTCCCTTTTCATCCGATTTTCCTCTCCTCCTACTCTCTGGATTCTAGAGAGGATTTGATCACCCAGCTGCTGAATTATTAGCTGGCTATGTGAATAGAAGATTAATTCTCTCTCTCTCTCTATTTCTCTCACTCTCTCTGCCCATCCCTCCTTGAATACACACACCACACTCAGAATTGCAACACTGCAATCTAGTCATTGAAATGGTCATATCTGAATCAGGATGCTGACTCAGAAACACTCCCCATCACTATAGTTCTGCATGGAGACCTGTGCTAAAGTATTAGTGTGAGTCTGTGAGAAAGACTCATTATTTGTTTCTGTGAATCAGAAATGTTCTTCGTCTCTCCCTAGGTCAGACAAACCAATCATCTGCTCCGAGGCTTCTCTCTGGGTACCACTTCTAAAGACCTAGATTTTCTCCCTAAACAAATAGATTAAATACAACTGTATTGAAATTTTAACCCCATTTCATTTTCTTAAAGAAGATTTATAGAACATTTGAAGAAGAGCACGCAGGATAAAATGTAATAGTATACTGACTACAGAAATGAAAATCTAGCTGGCAGCTCTGCTGTGCTCTTGCATCGAGGGAAAATGAATGAATTTGTATGGATGTGCCAGCTCTCTGCCCTATCATAGAAGATGTAGTGTAAACATCTTTTATTTTTTTTTAGGAAACAGCATGGCATCCAAGGGCATTTTTATAAAAACTCACCCTTCCATGTATTAGTAGTGGGTACAAAAAACATACACACACTCACACACACTCACACACACACACACACACTCAGCTATACTGAAACTTAACAGTCACACACACACTTAAACTTGGCTACATGTCATCACAGGTACAAAACACACACAAACATACCACACACTTACACGCATACACAGACACAAACACACACACAAGCACACCCCTGCCAGTGGCTTTCACTGATGTTTGGACCGGACCGCCGAGCTGGCACATGCTGCGCATCCTGAGTGCACCGGCGTCAGAGCGCGTGAGCGGGTGCTGCTGCTTGGCGGGTCCCGAGGTGGAGTGTGACTCACGCAGGAGGAGCGAGCTATTTTTAGCGCCCACTCCGCTGCACCCCCACCCACCCTGCCACAGCGGGTGCCATTCTCATTCAGCGCAGGTACAGTAGCAAGGTGAACTGCCTCACTAGAGAGAGAGAGAAAAAGGGAGAGAGGGAGAGAGAGAGAGAGAAGAAGGGGAAGAGGCAGAGAGCATGGCAAGGATGTAAAGATGCCCTTTTTGTAAACAACCAGCCGTACAATTAAAATTGATTTGGCGCTGACGCTATTGACTTCACTTGAATTGGACCGCTGATTGCACAAGTAGAGCAAAGGTCGAAAAGAATCAAGGGTATTGAGTATACCGACAGGGACCTTTTACATGGGAACATACACATAAATGTGTGGAGCAGACAGGGTAGGGGGTAAGACAAACCTGTAATTAGAGAGTGTAATTGTAGTGTGTGTGTGTTCTATTAATAGGCTCATTAAAGCATCTCAGCAGTGGAGAAGATTAAATTGACCCATGTCACTTTTTAATCATACTATTCACCTCAGCATCTGCCATCACATACAGACACAGGGCAGAGGCAGAGGACAGGGATGGCAGTGAAGATGCAGATGGGAAGTACAGTGGGACTGTTGCAGTGGCTGGGGCTCAGGAGGGAGCTGAGCTGCACCTGACAAAGACCAGAGCTGTGACAGAGACAGTGGCTGTTGGAATCTGTGTTAGTTTAAACAAACACTGAGATCTGTGAGCACATGAGGATAAACACCCACCCTCGCACACACACACACACACACACACACACTAGTGAAGGATTAAAAACAAAGGCACAGATTGAGAGGCCGGTTCTTATTAGGGTTGTATAAGAAATCTGTTAGCACACAAACACACACACACATACATACATTCAACACAACACACACACACACAGATTGAAATAGTGAGAGAAAGAGAGATAGATAGAGAGAGAGATGGATAAATACAATCACAAAAAAAAAAAATAAGAAACGGCAAAAGAATGAAAGAGTGACGCCGGGGCAAGCTGTCACTCTAATCCCAAGCCAGAATGGTTATGGCTGGAGGCTGGGGAGAGATGAAGAGGAGGGAGAGGTTATTGGAGCTTAGTGCACAGATTGAAGCATTGGTCCCTGGACTCTTTTGCTCACCAAGCTGACAAGTTTTAGATGAAGCCTGAGGCCTGAGGATGGCTTGTGTGACAGCGAGATTTCACTAATTACACTAAAACTCATCTCCATTTTTTTTCTTGTTCTTTGGTGCAATTTGGCTTTCTAACTTTCTAATTGGCAAAGTCAGACAGAAAAAAAAAGAAAGACAAGTCTTCAGTGAAGAACTTGGAGGTCGAATGAGGTTATTTGCTGAATTTCTCACTTTTCACTTGGTCCAGGCTCAAAGAAAGTCCAATCAGTTTGTGAGTAAATATTTCTGTTTCCATGTGTGGTCACTGACTCATTCGTCTGTGCCGCTACATTCTTAAAAATAGAAGGAGAAACTATTTTGCTACCAGGCAGCATTTCACAGTTTGTCTGTGTTCCCTCAACATCCATTATGTTTTCTGAGAGGTTGTTTGCAGTGAGAGACCCGATCTGGGTTAGGGGTCTATAGAAAAAAATGGCAACATTGATCTATGGCGTGGATTGGCAGAAACAAGGAGATGTGGAAGCCCCCACATGTTCGCGTGTCAGCTGTTACAAAGGATACAGGGGAAGCTGTCTAATAGGATCACCAGAAATATCACCACCACCACCACCACCACCTCCCCGCATGCTGCTACACCACCCAACCCCCACTTTAACGCTACCAGTCCCAGCTCTGCGCTGTGCCCATCATGTGCCTCCGGACAAAGGGGTTTCCTTTCCTATTGCTCTTTCTTCCACTCACACTTCCCATCTCTCTCTCTTTCTCTCTTCTTTCTCTCTCTCTCCCTCTCTCTCTGTCTCTCTCTCTCTCACTCGCTCTCCTTCTCTTTGTCACTCTCTAGAGCACATAGTGGGAGATTGGTTTGCTGGATGAGTTGAGAGGGCTGGCTGTAAGGGTGGGTGGGGCGTTCAAGCATCACGAGGACAGCGCTGGGTGTTCCAGCTGGCATGAGTCGGGCCAACCATCGGACAACTCGCCTGGTGCCGGGGCTGCCACGCTCCTGCCTGTCCTTACCACACACACATTCTCGCACCATGCCATACCACTCCACGCTGCACCACATGGTTCAGTGCTGTGGTGGGAGATGGCCGGGTCAGATATCAAAGTCACAGGACCAGAACAGATAATGCACTCTTTCATGGCACAGAGAGCGGGGGGTGAACCGTTTGCAATGGGTATCTAAACCCTCACATCTACACTATCCATATCACTACATCTGTCCATGGTGATCAAGGAGCATTAAGTAGGAACTCAAAATACAGAACGATAGTTTCCGTTGGCGTCACACATTGCAAATGCATGTATTCATAGCCTGTGTGGTGCTGGTGCCACTAAAATTGAAAGTAGGCTGATAGATGATGCCATTCCAAAAAATTCCAAGAATCCTTTATGGATTCCTCGCATTCCTTCACAAACTTCCAACATATGGCTTAGATGTCCTACCATCTGAGACTGAAACATATTGAGATGTTTAAATATTTTGGAATATTTGAACAGCTTTTAATAGAACTCAATTTTCACTCAGTTGCAGGTCCCCCAGGCAGAAGCGGACCATGGAGCAAAATCATGGCCAAGTTCAGTTCCTGCAGGGCAGCCACTTCTGGCCCCAGTGCAGAACATCCTCCTGTCTTAAGGCTGTCTACTAGTTCTAAACGTAGCAGTCGTGACTTCATTCAACGCCCTTTGTATGTAAGTCAAGGATCGGATGACTTTACTTGTGACTGACACGAGCACTGCACAACAATGCCCTGGCCTCGTTTTTCTCAAACCAGATTTAGCCACGGACATCCAAAGCTTAAATCCCAGCTAGTAACTGAGTCGTTACGCAGCGATTACCAATAAGGTTCACATGGTTCAAGGCTTGCATTTCAACGGCATACCTCCCATAACCATTGCCAATTCAAGGCATGCCACAAGAGCTAAAAATACCCCATCAATCTCTCTCTCTTTTTCCTTCCTCTCTTCCCTCTCTACCTTTTCCATCTCATGGGAGAATGATGAGCAGGCATCCCTGAGAAAGTCTGGCAACCTAGGCTGCATTCTTTTTCACACAAAGTTTTTTTCTGAGGTGGGAAGAAACCAATTCTGCAAGTGAATGACAGACATTCTCCAGTTGTTGTGTGGAGGCTTGTCGGAGAGAATGGCCATAAATCACTTCCCACGTCTCTGGCTTTGGACCACACTGACCGCCCTGCATGACCCCCAGCGTAAATGTAAAATACTGTGTTTACTCATTAGCATGGAGACTGGCACGTCCCTTGAGACACCCATCTCCACAGAACGAAGACTGGCTTAGAAGAATGCGGGCAGGGCTGGAATGTGCTCATTCTTACTTTTCTTGATGATTCTACTACTTTCTCGTGGGATCTGGCCCATTCTTTAGTACATTCTTTGTTTGGTTTGTTGTCAAAAAAATTCACCCTCTGCTGGGGTCACTGATGGGTCTGATGGGAACACTATGCCCAACCAAAGCTTACTGGCTATTCTTTTAAATGTACCTTATGCACATTATGGCCTACTGTGACCAAGTTACAGCCAATCATGGATTCTTTCTTATATACAGTATTCTTTGTAGCCTTTCATAGGCAGCATGCACAATTAAATACTTGCAACCAAATACACAGTGACATGCCAATGTTTAGTGTTTTGAGGCCATGAGAACATTTCTGGTGATTATTTCCCTTTGAACTCATCATGTAAACATGTACTTTCATGTGATTATTCCTGGATTGTCCCTTATCCTTTAAATGCTTCTAGATTACAATGAATGACTTAATATAACCTTGCCTGCTCCATAAATATTATATTAAAGGGTGTGGCACAACATCTAATAACAAGATTCACAACTAACAAACTTTCATTACTTCAGAAGAACAAAGTCTAGCATCCCCATAGTCCACCAGACAATAGCTTTCATCTCCATGTCCACCTGGCTCTCTTGGGGGCAGTTACTACTTCAGAAAACAAAGAACAAAAAAAAACATTCATGTCTGTTTCTGTCTAGCTAGCTTGCTTCATCAGATATGAGACTGGCACAAAAGCCCCCCTTCCCCATGTTTACCTTTCATTCCTTGAGAAGTAAGACAATACTTACAGGACAAGGATCTAATATGGCTAACCCCCTTTGATCCAACAGAGAGCCTCAGCAGATTGAATTCTTCTTCTCTCTGCAATGCTTTAAACTATAATAATCTATGAAGGCCGGTTGAGAGTAGGCGCCTCATATTGGATTCCATCAGAACATTATGAGCAGCACCCACCCGATGGTCTCGCCCCTGATTTACACAGACAAAAGGGTAAATAACACTCTTCCCGCTGTGGTTAATTTTTCTGTTAGGCCACCCCTCACCTCAAGTCTCTACCTCCTACCGGTGGCCTACTCTGAGCTCATTCATCCATTGAGAGAGCTTGCTTTAAACCAAATCAACTTTTATGGAGGTATGGTATACATATTATGTGTATTAAATAAGTACTTCCTGGGAACAAAAGCCATGACCTTGGTGTGGCACAACTCTCCATGTGCTACAGGAACAGCCATGTGCTTGTGCATTTGCTTCACCTAAAACTGACATAATCTGCATAATATTATTACATTATATTAAATTATCATCAATGAGAAGATGTAATAATTAGACATTGAACAGGGATTCTGACCTTGAAATCCTGTGCATAAAGTTAGGTTAATATAAGCCCCTATGGAGAAACTGCTTTGCAGTAGCAATGACAGAGAGTGCTGTATCTTATTTAGGCCACCTTTATTTCTGAGCAGAGGGGAATTCATACAGCCCTAATTTTGAGTTACCTATGGTCAAGTATTATGTCAACCATCACAATGGAGAAGTAAATTCAACCCAAAACACTATTCTACACACTGATCAGTTTATGTCATCAAGGGACACCCTTAGATCATACAACCTCTGTTGAGAAACTGGGTCAAAGGCCTTTCTCTGCCTGAGGAGTAAAAGATGCAACTTACTCTCACAATCTCTCTTATGTTCATTATGGTAAGTGTTACAGATAGACAAGTTACAGGTTTCCAGTGTTCTGACAGTTTAAGCACATTCACATTAGACTGAGTAGTGCGCGCGCACACACTTACACGCAAGTAAAACACCTAAAACACAACAAAACTCTTAATACGCGAACGCAAACACCATCTACCACACAGGGACGAAGAAAAGTAAAGTATTTGAAAGCATTAGACACCTCGTGGACAGATGTTTAAATGGAAATAGATTAAACAATATAAAACCATATCAAACTGTCACTAATGACCTATCCTTCATAAGTCTATATCGCAGGTGTGCTTGGAAACGCCAAAGACATTCGCCCAAAATCCTCTGGTTCACTAACCTTTAACTAATGTGGATCCTGGTGTGATGAACGCTTGGTAATGAAGACACCATGGACACCTGCCTTTTAATTTAGTGTTCATTTGATCTCTATTGTGCTAGAGCGGGTTTTAGCATTCCCTGACAACTGTTTTCCAAGAAGCAAGACGCCCACAGCGGCAGCTTAAACGTCTTTTTAGGTGGAATTGTCATATGCACAAAGTTGATTATATTTATCCATATTGGTCATCTAGACACTACAAGATAAAGGTAACTTGGGACGTTTGAGTAGGCCATTATAAAACACCAAAATTCACAAAACGCATTTCATTTCAATTAACATTTTTAAAAAATGAAACATTGAAGTTCTGAAAATAGAGACTACTAGATTTGGTATTTACCTTTATGTAGTTGAGAAGAAACCTTACACTGCGTAGTAATTGTAAAACTATGAAATACATGATGGTGATCTTGACGTTCCCTGCCGCTGGTCATTGATGAGGACACGAGACGCACTTGAGCTTGTCAATATCTGTCCCAGCAGCTAACGTCTCCAAACTGCATGGGTCTAAGGAAAGTTTGAGCTCTCCCTAAGCGAAAGCCATATTTGCAAGCTGTTAAGCAAATGTAAAACTTGAAATGATCTGAGAGCTTCTGAGATTTCAGTCTATATAGCGACCGACGCCGGCATTGAGACGAAAACCTTACGGTGTATAATGAATAGCTCATTCATATTTTTTTCTAAAATATTTCGAATCATGAACGACCTATTATAACCTAACCAGATACATTTATTATGATGGTAGGTTGCCCATTTATAGGCTACATTATTTCGACAGACACTGCACAACAGAAATAATAACCTAAATTTCCCCATAACTTCAAACGTGGAGTGTCTACAGACAATGCTTCTGACGCCTCGTCTCTTTAAGAATACACATTTCATATCGTCAAATGTTGGTAAATAACCGTACAGTCAAAATAAATGCGTTAACTGGAGATATCAACACTTACCAATATGAAATACTGTCCCACGGGAGATTCGAAATAGCTCCCCACGGGTCCTGTCTCGTCCTTGCGTTGTCTGGTTGGCTGTCTCGTGCTCTCTTCTCCAACAGACTCTATGAATTAACAATGTGATCCGCGTCTAACGTCCTCCTGGCTAATTTTTGCGTACGACACAGTAGAATTGAACTGAACGCGGTTAAAGTGGGCTGCTTTAAGTGTCTGAGTTATCCGCCTACAGAGCACCTCCTCCATCCAATCATTGATACCATTGTGTATCCAGAACTATGGCGCACGAGGACTTGATGCACGCACATCTCCCGACCAGTTTACTCATCATGTGGTATTTCTCAATGGTACATTCAGATTGTAAAACGAACTGTAAAGCGTATTGCATGGAATTGAATGCATGTGTTTTACTCAAGTTAAGTTGAAGTAACCTACAATCTCATATCCATTCGTGCTGTATTATTAACCTATTTTGCCAGGCTAATGCCGAACTGATAAACAGACTGTTCCTGCCGTTTAATTCATCTTTTGTTCACCGTGGGGCCAGATTTGGCATTTGAATATTCCTGTTTTGGGCGGAATGAGCTGCCACACGGAGTGAACCGCTTTGAGAGAAACTGCCGCGGAGATGCCAAGCGGAGGCATGTTTTCATTCCGTTCAGTGTTTACGCGCGCGTCAACGTTTCTGGGTCATCCAGCAGTATTCATGAGCCTTGTGGTGTCACACTACTGGAGGTGTAATGTCGCCTCTCTCCGTCTCTTCTTCCTCTTACTCGTGTTCATTGACTCCAATGCCCGGTGTCTTGAGTCCGAAGCATTTCCATTAAAGTAATTCCATTAATGAGGAAATGAAGACATGCAATAGTTCATAGCTATAAAATAGCTGAAATAGTCCAGAATAGTCATTGATTATGTTTTTTTCACAAAATGTTACACTGCACACACTGGAAGGGAGTGTGACAGTGGCATACTTTCTGACCGATGGTCTATGCCAGAGCTCACTTTTTAGCTTTAAAATGAAATTAATTCATTAATTGAAGTAATTAGACCACCTCACAAAGGTTAGTCTGTGTAATTCTTTGAGAGCTTGAAATGTAGCCCTATGACCACTAGACTGACTGGAGTCCCACCTGTAACCTTACATGTCAAGAGGGACCCCCTCAATAGGTGACACTTTGCTGTCTATGGCTACACAGAGCTTCACATAACCTCATTTACTACTTGCACTTCGTGTAATGTTATAGCCTTGTATTGTAATAAACTTATTTTTATGCTTTGGGGATATGACAGTCAGACTTTTTAAACATAATTATGCTATGGATATAACCCATTGCTGAAACGTCTCAGCCTCCTCTGCACAATCACAAGGTATAATTGAGCCAATTAAGCCATTTTTTCATTATTTTTATTTGAAATATGCAAATAGAGCATATACTGCAATACTGACTGTACCTTAAACCCAACACTTTGCCACCAGGAGGCCACACACATGGGGTTTTCTAAGTTTGTTAGGGTAAGAGTTTGTTCAGTTTACTTGGCTGAAATTAAAACAATACACAAGAGAATTATGGACTACTAAGAGTCTACCAGTACAAAACTTCATCACTATATGTTTTAATGCACAGATATATGGCTATATGACTTCAAGTGGTTTCAATATTATTAACTTAAACACTTATTGGAATTTTAACTGTTTCAAACATTTCCTTTTTCCATCCATTTTCACTCTCATGTCTGCACTCTTTTGCACTCTTCACAAACGCTCAAACGCTGTTTGTTTTTCCTCTCCGCCTTTCTTATTCCCAGAAAAATTTCAACAATGAACAGCGATAATAAAACCTACTTTAGTCACAGAGGCGGCAATTTGTCTTATATAAGCCATACAATTTCCTTTGAAGAAGGTAGGGAGTGAGTGGAGCAGCCAAGTTAGGAGCCTGGGGGATGAAGGCCAGGCCAAGCAGGGGGTGGGGTGAAGTGGGGGGGCATTTCTTTTGTCCTGAGCACCAAGCCAGGCCGCAGCTGGTTCGAGAGAACCAGGGGTATGAGAGGGTACAAGAGGCCCAGGGAAAGAGGCAGCTGGAGAAGCCCAGCACGACTCCAAAGGCCATCTTTAGGCACTTCTAGGATAGTGTGTATACCCCTAATGAGGGGCAAGCAAGTCTTTCCTCCATGCTATTGTCATTAGGAGATGTACTGGTTAGTAGAACCAATTTGAGACTGATGTTTCATCAGTGCTGGTTTTTCTTCGATTACATTATATTTACATTATTTAGCTGAAGAGTTTCGGAGAATGAGCCTCAAGTCTTATGTTGAAGGTGGATATGGTCATGTTATGTTATTCCCCAGGGGGAGACTGGTGTTTGAAGCCAGTGGCATTTCTCCTTCAAATGTCTCATGCTGCGCAGGTTCATCAGAGTGTCTTTACAGCTGCGTCCTCACAGCGTAGGCATCACTAAGGCCTGTGGCGCACTGACTTGTGAGTAATAGCCTCCTGCTACCCAAAGGTTTCTTAAAGAGTCCTGCACAGGGACACATAAAATGAAATGTGATTGAAGACACGTTCCTTCAACCCTTTGAAAACTGTACATATTAGGAAGACGAATTAAGTAGGATGTCGTTTTATTGTGAAACACCATGACCAACCTACTACAAAACACTATACAGAATGCAGCATCTCTAATATTTAAAAAAGTTACAACTATTTCATAAAACTGAAAGATTACATGGATTTTAAAGGATATACAGCATGAGGATTAATCAAACATCCCCTGCAGAACAAGAATGTCCAAATTATGGCCAGCTCAGACCACCAAGATGGTAATGAAGGCATGCTGCACAGTGGCTCAACTAATCAGCTACAGAGCCACAGCTTATGATAGAAATTTCACTCAGAACGCTTCAGTGGTCACCAACAATGCCATAGTGCTACTGACGTAACTGGGCTTGAAGTGTGTGCGTCCTTTAAATCAAGCACATTTACTTTTCACGAACACGTCGAATAGGTACTTGGCCATATTACTGTAACAGACATCAGGTGGATAAAGGTTGCATGGATGATTTGCATCTGTGGAGCCTTATCATCAAAAACTAGCATGCGAGTAACCAGGAGCTCTCGCACACAAGTGGCAATTGTTTGTGACATGAATGGGCCAAATACTTCACGCTCAGGGGAAGACGGCACGACTCATGCAAGCCAGAACTGGCATAGGCCAGTTCTCCAAAGGGGGGGCAATGCACAACTAAAAAGCAGGGCTCTCCACACAGTCCACGCTCTCTTTTTCTCCACACACTGGATGTGGGGCCTGCTGTACATTTGGTACCTTCAGCTCAGCCTGGACTGTCAGCAAAGTGGTGGAGGGCTGGGTTATTTCACAGATAATTGCCTCCATTGAAAATATTGTGCTCTCCCTGTAAACTGTTAGAACGAGATCAAACTCAATTACAATCAGCTTCATCCCAACTAGAGGCTGTACATTCACAAGTCCTTCAAAAATATAACATATTTTTGGTGATCTTGGATAAATTCTATCAATTCTACATCAATTGTGATCTTGACATTAATACCCATAGTGATGAATTTCTTGCACATGTATAGTACTCCCTAATCTCTCAATTTTATGTCAGAACTTATTGTAGAGCTGGCAAGATGCAATCAGCTCCTGTGGGGCATCCTTTATTCTCCACTGCTAAAGCATTTAAAACTAGTGCCACAGTAGTGGGGATCAAGGACCAAAAACTGTCACATCTTACGTTCCTAGCTTCATTTTACTGGCTTATTGTTATTGCTATGCTCTGAATGTGGTCATTGAAGACAGCATGAAAGTCCTGAGTTCCATTCTAACTGTAGGTTGTGCAGAATGGCCAGAGGTCACACTGACAAAAAACACAAATTACCGGTTGCAAATGAGGGGCAAAGCACATGAAGTGAAAACATATTGTTGAAAAGAAAATACATTTTTGTACAAAAGTCTGCAAGTCAGTTAAACAATTTGAATAAATAAAGTCTGTCTAAGTAATCGGTTTTAACATAAACTAAGAATATCGTGATTGGCCACTCAAGATCATCACCAGCTCACAGTGATTGTAATTTTATGATTTGGTACATTTAGGGCAGGAATTTCAGGAAAATCATAGATTTTCAATATAACCTGTTCCAGAGATGAAAGAAATTGTGATTTTTTTTGCCTTTGTGATCAAAGTTAGGGAATTTTGGTTGTCCTTCCAATGTGTTCTATTCATTTCTGTGCTTTTTTCTGGATCTTTATTGAGTATTTACTCTCGTGCTTCACTTGAGATATTGCGGTTAACAAATCCATGTGGTATATTGTTCAAGAAGCTGTGGTGGTACTGTGCTGTGGTGACATCAATATCCCTGGCAATATCACTACAATTTTGACCAACACACTGCCTACGCTGAACCCTGTTGAGATTTATGAGTTATGGAGCACTGCTGTGATATTAGAAATCAATGTTTATAAATCTAGACATACACTTAAGTTTTGCTATGCAGATCCGTTTAGAAATAAACCATTGGGCTTCAGTAGCTGTTTTCCAAAGTTTGGTAGACTGATCACATCTACCACTGTACCACTAGGGTATAGGCGACTTAATCCAAGCATAGAGCAATGTGATTGGTCCAAGGCTAGCTACTGTATGTAGGCAACTTCAAAGGCAACCACTAATTCCAACCCTTCCAATGAGCACAGTCATAGCCAGATATATATTTCAATGTTATGGTGTGGCTTGTCAGGTTAGTAACATCTATTATTTTTAAGTTCTTTTGATGAACAGTAGAACTACATGTTTTATATATATATATATATATATATATATATATGTGTGTGTGTGTGTGTGTGTGTGTGTGTGTGTATTCAACTGAATGACGCCTACAGGTTTGTTTGCTGTCAGTGGAAGCTTTCCAAAAATAAAAGATGATGCAATTTCACAACTACGTATGTGTGAGGGTGGTCCAGATTTAACAACTTATTTTCAGTAGAGGTTTACGTCATATTGAATAACTCAGTAAGGTTTTATAGGGTAAATTAAGGAAACAAGGAAACCAACAGCATTGGCACACAGCATGCTTTTCCAACACATGTGATGGCTTCTGGTTTGCCACATCTGTGAAAACCTTCCACTTATTTAGTGCATTATTCTCAATACATAATGCTTATATTTAATGCTTGGGTTGCAGATAAAACATTTTTTCTAATTCCATATTCTTTAATTAAGAAGTAATCAAGCAGTGCCTTTTCTCCAGCTTTCTTCAGCTTCTACCCACGAAGAGTCAGTGAGTCATAAGAAGAAAAGCACACAGGGGAAGAAGGGAGGGAGGGAGAGATAGGTGGATAGAGTAAGGGAGAGATGCAGGGCAAGAAGGAGGGTGCGGAGGGAAGGGCAGCCCAGCTGCAATGGAGCCACAGATGAGGAGAGGAACCCACCAGTTGCCGGGGGGACAGAGGATGACTCCTACCGGTGGTGCTCTATCCCACTCCCCTGAGTCACCCTGCTTGAACACATTCCATCCAGCCAGGTGTCAAAATGCAACACAGAGCCGACCCTGTGGGTTCTCTTCATAAAGCATCCTTTGACATGCAGTGTAAGCTTATGTGAAAAAAATCTTTATGGTTCATTAGTAATAGTATATTCCAGAAATATGTCCCTTCTTCTTGGCTTTACAAATAATTTGAAGGTTTTTGACTCGCTTTGCAAAATGTTTCAAATTAGCAACAGACGAGTCTATGCAGAGGGGTTTGCCAGTATAATCAGTAATCCATCGAAACTAATAAACAAACAACCAAAGCAACTATAGTGACTAATTTTTAGCAATTAGCAAACTTGAGGAAAAGGCTGTGTTCCTGCAAATTATGTAACGCACTCCAGAATCAACATTGGCTTTTGAACTTTTTATCAACACGAGACATCTGTCACTAGGAGCATGTTGTGTTTGTTGACCCTCTCCTCCAGAATCGGTGAGCATCACAGGAATCCTCAAGTTCAGAGGGCCTCCAGTTCTCCCTGCCTCTCTCACTGTCTACTCCACCTCTCCGTACATGCACTTCAGCTCTCTCCTTGCCTCATGTATGGCCCGCCAACATTCCGAGAAGGAGTGCTGCAGTACACAAACACTGAGGAACAAAGAACCCCTGAGCATTGTTCCCTCACTGCAAGAGGAATTCCGGAAAAAGAGAGTGAATGAGAGAAAGAGAGAGAGAGAGAGAAAGGGAGAGAGAACAAAACATAGCCAGGTGCATTGCCGTAAGAGTTCAGACACTAAGGAGATGAGGCCCCAGAGGTTGAAAGCATGGAGCAATATGAGCAATATGACAACAACTGAAAAAGAATATGAGGGACATGAAAGTAAAGAACAACTTGAATCAAAAGACCAGAAGTTGTGAATGAAGAGGAAGTTGTGAATGTTTTTGTTTATGTTGCATTCTAAGTAAAGCATCACCAATATTTTCATCAGGATGCACTGTTGCTAACACCCTTTGTGTTTTTGTTTTGCATTGTTTGTCACTAGAAGAGCAGTGAGTGAATTCTGTTGGTATCTGTAACTGCATCCCAGGTCAATGTGGTCATTAGATGTTTTTGTTATTTTTTCTTAAGAGGGCATACTGTTAAACAGCAGGTCCTTTTGTCTAAATGAAATGGATACCTTCCTGGAGTAAATATAGGTTGAAAACACCAATCTCCCCTTTTTGATTGCCTAGTAGAAGTCCCACAATGCTCCATACTTGGTCCAGTTCTATTTACACTTTATAAATGATCTACTTGTATGTATACGAATCAGTATTAAATTAAATATTAATTATTAAGTATTTGGGGGAAACAGACTAATCCACAATCTGGACACATTATCCATTCAGAATTTCAGTCAATTTGTCAACATAAAAGCTGCCAGGATGTTTCTACATTCAATGATTAACTCAGACATTAAGTACCGTTTCATAAATTGGTCCTGGAAATTGTCGTTTTATCATTGTGATGTTAAAAAACTTCTTTGTACAATATTTTCAGTTCTAAGAATTTTATGAATTATAAATAAGTGGAGATTTTGGAACAGGTTACCACTTACATTAAGGTAGCACTCTACATGCCACCAAGTTCATGTTAAATTTTGGCTCATGGAAGTCTAAACCAGAATTGCATTATTTTTGTCATATCTCATACATGTTTTTATGCAGTGTGTTTTTTATTGTTGTCCTTTTCTTACTCTGTTTTAAGTTGTAAATTGTGGTATTGTCATTTTTAGGTCCTGTCTTTTTTATAAAGGTATAGTGTGTAAGCCATCACATTCCTAGTGATGAAATTGATTTAAAAAATGCAGTTGTGCTAACTGGCATTTTTACATGATATATTTCTACCAATGTTTTTTTTAAGATGCAATGTATTTGTCTGATAAACCAATGAAATAAATAAAAGTTTGTATAAAATAGTACGCCCTCACCCTCAAAACCAAACACCCCCCCCCCCCCCCCCCCCCCCCCTCCCCATGTTTCATGTAAATATGAAAATATTGTGTGTTGGGGAACATGAGCTGTGATTAAGTATAAAGGAATTTGTACTGAATGGGGCAAAAGGAGAAAGGAACTGCTGGTGAGAAAAGCCCAAACAATGGTCTACACTAGGACCTCTGATCTCCCTGAACCCAATGAACGTGTCTCTCACAGTGTGTTCCCTTTGCTCTCCTACAGAGAGACATTTTTCTGCAGAAGGGTTTAGATGGGTGAAGTCTCTCTTTATTTTCTTCTACTTCTCTCACAAACCTTCTCATTTAGTCTTGTGTCTGCCAACAATAACTGATGGAGGCAGAGCAAAGAATGCTGGGTAAGCATGAGATTGAGCCTAGTGCCCCTCAGCAGTGGAACCAATGACTGACTGATTGTAAACAGACTGGGCCTCAGAGATGCTCCAGCCCATCCGACCCCCCGCCTCCTCCCACCTGTCCTTCCCTAAACCTACTCTTCCCTTATCCCCATAGCTTACTCTACACTGGGCAAAAAAGAGTTGAAGCTCTTATAGTATTACTGGGTTTACAGGTCCATTACCACCCTTGTAGAAGTGTGTGGGAAAATATGTGCAATAAGCAAAGGGAGGTCTTCCTGAACAATGAGGCTTTGTAGGATTGAGGAGGTAGACATCCTTGCTTCTCTTGCCTGTGGCAAAGCAGAGTAATACCAAAAATACAGTTGTCTAAATAAGATGTTATGTAACTTCTCATTAATTACACCTCTTTAGCCCCTGGACTCTTTCAATGAATACAACATGCTATGCTAATTCTGCAGAATAATAAAGTGCGCATGTAATTCATGTGTAATGTCATGACATCAGAAGCATGATCTCTATCTCCATTAAGTATCTTATGCCTTCAAATACATTCTTACACACTAATTGTGCTTTAGTACATTTTCTTTTCATTCTTATCTTAATCTATGAGGTTGTACAACACTACAATTTGCCTTATTACAGTAATTTGTTGAATTTTCACTTATATTTTTCCCACTATATATATATATATATATATATATATATATATATATATATACTGTCCAGGGTAAACCTTTTCCCCCTGAAAAACTGTTTACACCTGTATAACTGTATACCATCACTATGAATGATGCATTTGTAGAATCTGTAGAGTGTGTTTACATTGTTGAATGCAGCTTTCACCAGCAAACACTAGTGGGATGCTTTCTGCACACAGCCTCAACTAATATGTACCATTTCTGTCACCTCATTCAAGAGAGTAATGTGTAACAATTAGGTACATGTACATGTAGAAATGCATGGCCAGAATGTCCCACCTCTCTGTTAGTCTTTTTATTTTGCTGAAACAGCAGTGTTTTTAGGCTGTTTGGAAAGTCATATCTTAGGTCCTTGTGACCTTTTCTGTAGACAAAGACAGCATGTGGGATCATTGGTAAATTAAACAAAAGAAAATCATATTATGACTCATATATTGATTCCTTTCAACAGTTCATGGCTTCAAAGAGGCATGTCCTGGATTTGATAAAGACCTACTGCTAACCTTGAAGATACTGTTAGGGGTGAAATGCATCAAATTTGTTTTTCTAGGGCACTTGCCAATGAGGACCATGAATTTACAATTAATTAATTTCATTTTTTTTCTCTCCTTTATCTCTTATGGGCTCTGTGTCTCTCATTTGCACATTTAGTGCATCATTGTCTCACATAAATAATATACAGAGTGAGACCTCTGCATATGTTTGTCTTGGTTGTTTAGAAATTAAATTCAAACAGACCAGCAAGAACAGGACACCCACAAAGGTATTTACATTCACATTTACATTTACATTAACGTCAATTAGACGAGAATTTCAAGACAAATAAATATAAACTCGGGAAAAACAGCACAGTGCATGGAAAAGCATGTCGAAAACCAACAAAATCCTATTTCCTGATTGCCGGAAATGGTTTCCCATCTTGTTATTTTTTCACCTCTGGCATCAAGGAGCAAACTGCACACCTCTGCCCACCACACCTACTTCTATCCCGAACACAGAATGGGGTATTGGGTGCATGTAGTATGTGGCTTAGGCAGAATGATGTTCTTAGACAGAATGATGTTCCACGGACCAACTGTGGTAGGCTGCCGTGTGCCACAAAAAAATTATTGAGATGATTGACAGAAAAAGGTCTCGTTGCAGATGTACTGACAGAGAGTGAGAGCAAAGGAGTGACAGGGAGAAAGAAAGAAATGAGAGGGAGGGGAAGAGGAGAGAAAGGAGTCAGGCAAGGACACCCTGGAGAGGTCAGTAGGGGACAGCCAGGATCAGACATGCACAGATATACTTCATCCTTGAGTTCAGCAATGCCATGGTCAGTGTTAGTCTCAGATGCAGCACATTGCTGGCCATTATTTCACACTACTTTAGACTGTATTAAACACACCTACTAGGATGCTTAGTTTTGTGGGGTGCTGCTTTGAAAGACTGCAGAGCACCTTTTAATTATTGGATCAAACACGACATGATTCTTCCTCAAGGAGAACTTTATTTTAGCCTAAGACAGTTCCAACGGCCTTACTTCCTTCTTTGGCACAAGGTTTCTGACAGAACCATGTCTAGACCGTCCACAAAACAGCTCACTGTGTAAGTGGTCTCACTCTGATGTGGCCCTGATTTGACTCTGTTCACATTGAACACTCCCTGGTTGTGAGCCCAATCAAGATTGATTGCAGACTCATACTGGGTAGTGTGTATAATGCAATACTTGCTCCAGTAAAATCAAGTCAAATGAGAAAACAGGCTTCTCATAAAAGAGAATTTATTTGTGTATGTGTGTGTTTGTGTGTGTGTGTGTTTGTGTGTCAGTTTTAGTGCTATCCCTATTTGTAAACATAGCCACATCCATCTAGGAATATATGACTCTCCGGTTGGCTTGAAAGACATGAATATTCAACTGCTGCCATATTTGTGGTCTATCCTAGTTCCCACCGTTGTCCCTGAAGGCAGGTCCAGAGCACCATGTCCTCAATCAGTCCTAGGAGCATTTACATGCTGTAAAAAGCAGATTAGACACGCAGTGACACAGTTCACTTCAGCCATCAAAAGGAGCGGAAAAGGAAATTACACTTAGGAGCTGTGGTGGGTGCTGAAGAGACTGACGGCAACTCGTTTGAACCTTGGCCTCCGCTGACCTCAAAGAAGCCACAGTAACCAGGCCGCAAAGTCCCACAAGGGCAGAATGAGGTTATGAAGACTTAAATGACCAATGAGAATAATGACCGTAAAGAATGGCATAACTAAACCTTTTTTTCAGTCGCTCACAACGGATAACGTTTACATTTTTAACCATTGTTTTTCAGTGTGTCAATAATTTTGGCTTCAACTAGCCTGAAAAATCCAGCAAACCATAACAGCAAGTACTGATGTATAGGAGGTACTACAAGTAGCCTCAATAGTTCATGTACAGCTTACACACTTTAAGTAGACATGATGTTCAGCCATGCCTGTTTGGTCATGAATAACTCCATGACAGGCGTTTTTGTTGGCCTTGTTACCGCTCTAATTAATGTACAGCAGTAATGAATTCAGTGTTCATGCAAAAAAAACATAAAACCCCTTTCACAGGAAACTGTAGCTGTTATGTAACTGGTCGCTGAGATTTATTCTGAACTCAACAACATACCTCCCGTCACCAGGCCACCACAACGCATGACTGTAAGGGAGTCATTTGTCATCATCTTCTTCGAGTGAGGACTCATTAATCAACATGGAGAGTAAGAGAAAGTCATCAAAGCCTGTCGAAGATATAGGCCTATTGCTGTTAATCTCAGGGAGCTCGAGCAGTCATTATATCAGTCAGAGAAATAAAAAAAAAAGAAAGGGAAAAAAACTGGAGACAGCTAATAGGCGGTCTGCCAAGCTTGTCACATGGCTTGTTACAACCTCACAGAATGGCTACTTTGTACAGTAAAAATAAGATTTTTGCTAGCACAGTTTTTGTCCCTCACGAGTTCTGTCAATGGTCGGATATGCTAAGAGTGGAGAGAGTTTGCGCTAGCGTGTCCATGCCCGTAGTCTGGGGACGTGACAGCGATGTCACAGACTGCCTGCGCCTGAGATTAATCCAGCACAGGTTACTGTCCAGTACTGTCACCGCGGCAGCTGCAGGAAGCGTTGGGGATACAGGGAGGAGAGGTTGGGGGCAAACGACAGAGTTTTTTTATTCATTTCATTTTCGTCGTACGGTCTGTTTGCTTGAAACACTTGCCACGCATGCCATTTCCTGTATCTGTATCATATCTGCACGAAAAAAATAAAAAAAATCATTTTATTCTCGTTCTCTTTTTCCATCATGTCACTTGCTTTTACATAAACAACATGTGCTGCTTTTTTTTTATCGTGACACTGATTCAAAATAGGCCTATACATTTTAGAATGAATGAATGAATTCAGCCTAAAAATGCAGTTTTCCTTTAACACAATGCAGTTGCAAGGGTATGCCATTTATTGTCTCTCATTTCATAATGAGAGACAATAAAGAGAAAAAAGAGAAAAGAAAGAGAAAAAGAGAAAAGAAAGCAGGGTGGTCCAAAATGCATACTGAATGTATTTGAGGATCCAAAATGCTAACTAAACAGTCATGGTCTTTTGTTGGTCCTTCAGACATGGGAGCTTATTCCTGTGAGAGCACAGCTCGGGTTGGGATGTCCAGTGCAGCTCACAGTTGATGTGCTGTTGCTGTGCTGACTGCAGACCATGAGACAGATTTGCACACAGTCTTGTGTTTACAAGGCAGCCTGTCACACTGACTTCATGTGATAATTTCAGGGGAAGGTACACTCTCTGTGCATGTAAACCAGTCTCATTGAGAGTGTTTCATTGTTATTCCTCCAGATGTAATGAGTGGTAACTGTTGTGTGAAATATTTTAAATGGAATCTAAGACATCAGCACAGAGCAAGTAGGACTTCATTGTGTATTGTGTATTCTGTAGTAACTGATGAAAATGTCCCTCTGTTCAGCAAATTCTTATTAATACTTTATTGGACATAATGCAAATACTGTCATCTAGTGGAGAGTATGACCTAAAGTTACAGTTACTCTGCAGAGGCAGTGGTATTTTCACTTTTGGTCAAGCCACAATACAGCTCCGCTTCAAACCATAACAGAAAAGAATACATGCCCACAAGTCCCCACATTAAACACTGATTTAAGGCATTAAAGGCATTCAATTTAAAGTAAAATGAATATTTCACAAACCTTTGGCGTATCTAGAACAAAACAATGGTAAAATGTTTACTGACCATTCCGATAAAAGGCCCCACACGCTTGGATAAAAGCAACATTGCTTTGTTTACGATCACGACACCTAAATTATACAGGAGAGACAAAAGCAGTCACAGTACTTTTTAACACAACATAATCATAGGTACTGCATGGGGTAAACAGTCTCCGATGCACAACTGTCTCTTCTGAGAGGAGCACTGTGTTCTATAAACAGACCACACTCAATGAAACACAAAAGAAAGAAAATGAGAGGTTCGCACACACTGAGGTGTTTGTAAACCACTGGGTCTAACAGTGGGAGAAAACTTCACCAACTTCAGCATGTATGTAATTAACAAAGGTACACTTGGAAAAAACAAAATAAACAAATCCTCTCAATGCATGCAATTAATAACACTTAGTAACTCTAATGTACTATTCACAAAAGGAAAAATAAATTTGGGTGTTATCATGAATTTATAATATGGAACACATCAGATCTCACAATGAGAGCAGTTTTGAAAAAGCTTGTCGGCAGGATATCCAATTCAGATGTGGAAGAACTGAGATGTTTTGCTGTTTATGTCCCATGGTCAGTAAAGCTAAATGTTGATATAAGGCCTAGTTCCTCTGTTTGAGGTGATGTGATGTATGTAATTGTTAAGTCATATTAAGATCAATTTTACCTCTGATCCTATATGCTCAGGTTCTAAACTGATGTGATTTGTTAGATTCTCAAAGTGGAAAATAGTACACAAGCATTGTTAATGTTCTTATAGATGCTGTTGGAGAATAAAGTCTTGCTTTATGAATTTAGTAGTTATATTTGCTTAGCTTCTCTTCAAGTTTACCTTGCTCAACTTTAGCTTTAGCTTAACCCTCCTCCACAAGTTTTTTCTTGTCACACTCATCAAATTGAAATTTGGAGTCTGCTTTCATGAGGGTATAGCAGAACTGCTTGTTCCAGCGAGGTTTCAGTTAGAAGCACAAAGTCAGGTTTGGGAATGATCATTGATTAAAAATCTGATATTAGAAAGAGATGGTAAGTGGTAAGTGTGGGGTAAGTGTGTCTTATTCACTGAACCACTGAGATTGTTTGGAAACAGGCAGGAGATTATACTGGTTTACCCCTTTGGCTAGATGCACATGGGTTGTTGGAACTAAAGCCTATTGCTCACCTCATATGTACTTTAATAGCAGTGTGTGTGTGTGTGTGAGTGTGTGTGTGTGTGTGTGTGCGCGCATATGGGCATTTAATTTACATTTTAATTAATTGGCTCTCATGTGGAGCACCTTGAGTTGCACTCTGTAGGAAATGGAGTATAAAATATGTTCCTTGCCATGCCAAGCCATGCAAATCTCTCAGTCAACATGACAAATAGATAGACAGACAGATAGACAGATAGATAGATAGATAGATAGATAGATAGATAGATCAGGGATCAATATTGTTGTTTCTTTACATTTTGTTGCTCTTTTGTATGTTTTAGATGTCACTTTTGGATGTTTTAGTGCTTGAGGTGCTTGACACCATCGACCGGAACCAAATTCCCTGTATATGTCTGCGCATATGCTAGGCCAATAAACACGATTCTGATTTTGATTTTAGGGGCTTTAAATATAAACAGACATGGTCCCCCGGCTAGATCCTGAGTGGACCAGTAGGGGCTGGGCCACCCCATCCTCTGCCCCGGCACCACTGGAGGAGAAGAGTGATGTGGAGGTGGAGGTGTCTGTCAGAGACATGGGCACGGGTTCCTTCTTCCCGCTCACCCTCCACCACCATGCGCCACGCCGCAGCTCCCATGCACCACTGCGCAGCCCCACCTCCGCCAGCCACCGCCGCAGCAGGGAAGCGTTCCACAGCAGGAAGTGGAAGAGCGGCAGGCAGACGAGGGTGAAGCCCAGCACGGAGAGCGAGGCAGTGAGCGGGCACGTGCCGAAGTCCAGCACCTTGTAGATGAACGGCTCGCCGGCCAGATTGGTGCAGCCGGCCAGCCAGTAGAGCACGGCGAAGGCAGCATACGCACAGCCAGCCAGCAGCAGGTAGACGTAATGGAAGAAGTGGATGGGCGTGGCGGAGAGGAAGAGGTCCAGCAGTGACTGCACTGAGTTGCCCACGTGCATGTTGACGTTGAAGGCGGACAGCTTGTGGTCCTCCACTGGGTAGACGGCCAACCAGTAGAGAAAGGAGACGGTGAGGGAGTAGGTGCCCACAAATGTGAGCAGGAACCACTGGAGACTCAGTGATTTGATCAGGGGGGAGGGGAGAGGAAATGGACTGAGTGACCCTGTGGAGTTACTGCTCTCCCTACTGCTCCCTGTCAAGTTTAGAGTATATCATCAGATTAGTGTTCACAGATTCACAAACTAGAGAACTAGAAAGTTACCAAATTGGTTTTGAGGTCAAACTTGGGGTACAAATTTGATACAACATACTAGTCCTTGAATTTCAGGAACTACAGGATGAATCAAGTAATCTAATTTAAAGTAATCTAATTTTATTTAATCTATTCTAATATGATCTGATCTAACACTTGGCTATTGATTGAATCACATCATATTTCTCCCTTAGTGATGGAATGGAGTCAATTGACTGTTCAATCAACAATGAAGGACACAGGGCACATACAGTACCTTGACTATAAGATCTCCTCTGATCCCGGCAGTGCTGTCTGACCAGCACTATGGCTCCTGTGAGGTTGGCGGATGCCAGCAGGTAGTAGAGGCCCAGGAGGCAGTAGGTGAGGTGGCTGATGTAGATGAGCCACTTGGGGGTGGAGAAGAGGAGGCCGGAGTACATACACCAGCCCAGTGTGTAGCCCAGCATGACAAACCTATAGAGCAGCCAGAGCCATGGCGCTATGTCCCACTGCAAACAAGAAATAAAGCAGGGGTTAGGGGTTAGACATAGGAATCACTGTTGGGCTTTTCCACTGGAGGTTAATACTATGGAGTTATGTGTACAAAGAGATTATTTTCGTGAGACACCTTCCAACACAACAGTATTGAAATACTTAAAATACACCTTAAGCTCACCATATCTCGCTTTTCTTAGGCTAGGCTCAGAGACTGAAAATGTAATAATATTATTATATATATATAATATGATAGAATAATATTTATTTGTAAAACAAGATGTGTTTTCATACCTGTGGATGCAGCAGTAGCTCAGGTGCGTAGGGGTGAAAGGTCAACTTCCTCCTGCTGAGCTCCTCCCTCCAGCACTGAGTCCAACTCCATGTCATTTTTATCGGCCGGAGACAGGAAGGATCGGCGAGCGCCTGCGCATGGACTAAAACAAGCTCCCTGATTCACAGAGATTTAGATTAGGACTTCCACAACCACACAATGACAAGACTCTCAAGATTAAGTTGAAGATGAAGTTCTAGCATTTCGTGCAAATTTGACTTCATTGCGAACACTCATGACTTGGCCTGTGTTAAAACAACACGGAGCACTGCACACACAGAGCATTCCACACCACCTTGTCTATTTCTGCACACTAATGAAGTAACCACATTAGGACTAATTTGTCACTGTGACTAACGTTAAACCCTTCTCCTCAAGGGAGCCATCTATGCAGAGAAGTATCTGATGCCGTATGGTTCAATATAAAATCTACAGATCTGTACAGAAAGAAGAATAATGGCATCAGAGAACTGTGAACTTCCTCCCTTGTCTTACTTCAGAAAGACCAGTGTCAACAAAAGGCAGGCTTGTTGACCTTCGACACAGGGTCCCTTTATGCAGGGGATGTTGGAACAACAGTCCTGTTCATGCCCCGCACCCAGCTGTAATGGCTGAATTGGACTTCTATACAGTTAGACATTACGAAATCAAAAACTCCTGACAAACTCCAACAGGACACTGACATGCCTTTTAGACTACACGGTACCTGCTAAAGCTTTGCCAGATTGCTCATCACACATTCACTCTCACAGCATATACACTGCATGCATACCCCCTCAGTTGATTCCTAGCACAAAGTTCTAAAGAATTACCTTCTGATGAACGATTTCCTCAAGAAAATGGTCTATTATCTAGAGTGCCAGTTGCAGCGAAGTGCTTGTTCAGAGATGGAAGATGTGCCTATGCCAGGAGAGTTGCACACACCTTTTACATTTTTCTTTGGCCAAGAGTCACATTAGGAACATTATGGTCACACCTCCTGCACCAGAATAGATTCAAAGTAATCTCAACAAAATTCGCTTTCATTAGGCGAAGCATCACACAAAGACACAATTCTTCTCAGCAATGACTCTAAAACATGGGAGCAGAAAGGTAGTCCTACTATCCTAGGTTCTGGTGCAGATATGAGAGATAGGCCACCCACACCCGTCAGATACTCAGAAAACACAGAAAGGCATTTTTCAGGCAGACTAAAAGCAAAAACATTGATAGCAGCTACAACTAGAATATTCATAGCCTCATATGCATGACATGTAGCGCAGTTTTAGCTTACTAGAATTTGACCTTGAGATGAATGTGGTGTAACATGTGAATATAATTTGTGTAAGGAGGAGGGATGTGTGATGGATTCTGGTGTAAACATGGCTGCAGTTATATATCAGACACTGCAGAAACCTGCCACAGCAGAAAGGTGTTCAATCAATCTCAGTGAAATCAGCAAACGTGACCTTTTGAGCAGCAGATACCTGCCGTGCCTGATCCATGAGCCTTTTCGTGTGGAACGTGCACCTTTATTTCTTAATGAGGCCTTTATTTCTTAATGAGAGAGGGAGAGAGATTAAGGGAGAAAGGCATACTGTGGAATAGTGAGGGAGGGTTGGTATTTGAAGCACGCCAGGCTTGAACAGACCTTTTTCTTTTAATTAGGAACACATAAACACACATATTTACACACAGACCTACAAATACATGCACACTCACTCATTCACACACACACTCACTCATTCACACACACACACACACACACACACACACACACAGAGAGAGAGAGAAGCAGCAGAGGCAGCAGTACTACTGAGTATGCATGACATTAACAAAAATACCAAAACTAATGAGACAGACATGAGGCAAAAGAAGAGAGTGATAATGAAAAGGCACATTTTTCTCTCCCATTCTCTCTCTCTCTCACACACACACACACATGAAAGCATTCCTCCAGCATACTACTGATGTAATGAGTGCTGTAAATCTGTCAGATTTTTTTCCCAGATGCAATGTATATCTCTTAGATATAAAATTTGATGAGGTTCATATGGCAAAATAAAAATTGCAGATCCTCTTGGGCTGTTGTATTCCCATACAACCTTTGTCTTTTTTAATCAGACCAGGAGTTCCACTGCTCTGACTGAGGGGTTATGGAGTTCTCTCTCTGTGGAAGTAGGAGGTGAGGAATGCTAGAATTGTACCCATCCTCACTGTGGGGTCATTTCATCTTCAGTAGAATTTTGAAAAGAAAAAAAAATGAGAAAGTTAGATTAGGTAAACAGCAATTCTGTGTGTATCTACGCATGTGAACAGTGTGGGTGTGTGAAAGTATGTGTTTGTGTGTGGTTGTTTGTAGTTCTAAAATTATAGGGCTTTTAAAATACCTTCACATGAGCAATTGCAACTTTAACCATCTAAAGGAAATGATTTTGTGACCATTCAAATACCTGTGGGCAAGAAATATGATACTCTTTATATCTGACATGTTACCTTGAATGTTTTAACTGATTTTGGCACAATTTACATTAGAACACTTTTTTGATATTTGAGTCTTTTCTGTGCCCCAACTTCCTCTCTACTCAAGACCACATAAGACTTTCTGCCAGGGGCAAACAATCTGAACCTGAGATTCTGTACTGTCTGCAGCTCACCTGACAGCATGTTCTTGATAAATAATTTTCTTCAAGGAAATACGTTCTTTTGCCTTATTTATCATTGTCATTACTAACAAATATGTAAAATTAGTTATAAAAGCCCCTATAATAGTTATGCTAACTGGGTGTGTTTGGCAGCACATACCAAATGGTAAACAATGCTAGATTTGGGCACAGTACCTTGATTAATTTGAGCAAGTTTCATGTCAGTACTCGCCTGAGCAAGCACATAATTTAATTTCTTAGACCACACTGATTTCAATGCCTTTGACGTAGGTTACTGCCACATTGGATCATCTGCCATCAAGGATTGCGTCAAGAAAAGGTGAAACTACATTTTCAGCAGTTGCTTTGTCCAATCGAGACAAAATTTGGTATATACAGTACAGGGTCTTCTTCAGACCAATTCTCACAAAAATTATTAAAAATATCTACAGGTCCGAAATCGTTTGGCTGCCACAACCAAACAAATTTGATGGTAAAGCATTTCCAAAATATTGCATTTATAGTAATGTATGTACATGTATTATTTTACAGTGATTTTAAACATTTTATTCCATTTTTTTCATACAAATGTGAAATCAAAAACCATTGCATACACAAAACCATGGTAAAAATGATAGACAATCACCACAAGAGAGCAAAGCACTTTGGCATCTCTTCTGTGGCATGACATGCTCGACAACAAACAACATTTGTGGGACAGGCATCCATGTACAATATACGGACCAAAGTATCAACAGGGACAGTTAATCAAATGTACTATTTGCAAAGCATATGTAAAGAGAGAGGAGCAGGATAATCCTAGAGATGTCTATTGGTTCGATACAAAACTAGCTAGACTGATTACAAATGATTCATTGCAATAGCACAGCATAATTTGAAGTTCAAAACTGGGCATTAACCCTGACAAAGTCAACAGGATCTAAATGAGTTGAAAATTACAGTGAAGGTGCACAAAATGGATAGTCTGCCAAACCAGTTATGAACAACACTTCCAGTCAGTATTAGTAGGAAAGTGGAATGCACCTAGCCTAACTGAAATATTCCGCTGTTAATTGGATGAAACACATTATGTGGTGTGCAAGGTACAGTTAACAGACTAAAAATAAAACACAGAATGTATAAGGGTTTTTCCGTGAGAGTTGGTTCATCCTGGTTTAGGTCAACGTTTCTCCCTTGGTAACCTGTGAAAATTGACATTTTTTATAGGCATATGTAAACATACAAAAAACATGGCAATCAGAAAAATCACAACAGTGCTGAAAACTGTGACGTACCCTGGCCTCAATGTACTCGATCCTCCTTTCCAACGCAGTGAGCTTTTCGTTGAGTGTGGCCAAACGAGACCGACAAGACATGTCTACAGGAGAAAAAACGAAGCTTTGTAGCACACTTTAAGCACAGTTTGTTGGTCGACAATGTCCAACATTAAGCCAAATACTGCTATCAAGCCAGCAGCGATAGCTAGTGTACTTGTATCTTGCTAGCTTGGCAAGATAACACCAGTTTACACCGCACACACAATAATACATTATCAAGAGTACATTTTTTCTGCAAAAAAACAGCATTGTTGATTAGTTAAACTGTCCAACATAGCCGAATGTAACATTTTCAGCACACAGTTTATGTAGGTAACTTAGGTATCTAGCTTGATAGCTAACTTAACGTTACCTCGACTGACTAGCATTTTACCTAGCATTTTCCATACGAACGCCTGACACCAAGAATGTAAGCTGGTTGGCTTTATTCCTTACCAAATGAGTTCAGAAAATCCGCGATTTTCTTAATGCTGCTTGTAATGACTTCGATATATTCTCGATTAGCCCAATCTTGATGTATCTCTCTTTGAACTGGGTCTTCCTGGCCTGCCATTTTTCCTGATATTGCTCCACCCAAACAGAACGGAACGTGTCAGCCAGCGGAGGGCGCACACGACAAGCTCACTAATGTAAACAATAATATCTACATATGAATTTATTATTTTAAAACTATTCATTAAAAGTTAACTTCATGAGAGAAATATAAAGAACTTGTGATCGAGGAATGCAGAATTAATACAAAGGTTGGAGATTTTTTTGCCAAAAGTTGCGTGTGCTTTAATCCTTGGTGTCCACTAGGTGGCGGTATTTTTTTTATTTCCAAATGTAACCTTTGTCGCAGCAGAATTAGGTTTTCAAGTGTCGTCATATAATTGCGCCTAACCGTGTGGGAACGTCCAGTTTTTTCACTGATCCCGAGGCCTGAACTGCAAATATGGTTGGTGGTATTTTACTAACTATTGTAACGATGTAATATTGTAGCATATGGACAGTTGCTTATGTTACCTACCAATTCCAAAGATTCCTCCTAATAATTTTCGACTCTTAATGTCACCTAACCATGATGCTAACGTTGCCTAGCATAAGGAGAGAAGGAGAGACGTATCTTTCATTTTTTTGTTGCTGTCGTATTTCTTATGTGCAAGTCATTGGTGGTATTCAGATTTTCGCTTTGGCAAGCGTACACCGAAAATCTGATTAACATTTGACGCACTTTGCACAACTTTCTTGATAGTTCAGTTACAATGTTTCATAGTCCTAACAGTGACTTGAAAAGTCAAGTGCCCAGACAGAAGTGGCGGAGTAAACTACTTTTAAATTTTAAAGTGTTTCAGAAAACGCACTCATTTTGTGCAGAGGTGAAGTGTCAACGGACCATGCTCAGCTCATTATCTTTGTTGAGGAATTATGTTTTACCAATAAACATATTTCTCTCTCTCTCTCTCTCTCTCTCTCAACCCTGTTTGATTCTCCTTTTTTTAACAGGCGCGAAATGCAGAAAAGGCCATGTGAGTGTCTATGTAATTTCAATTGCACAGTATTGTCCAAGAAATACCATTACATTTGTACAAGTTGTTATTAAACCAGCATCTAATTTCATTTCATGTTTGTCTAACAGGACAGCCTTGGCTCGCTTTAGGCAAGCCCAGCTAGAAGAAGGCAAAGTTAAGGTATGAATATTTTTCTTTAGATAAACCTCCTAGTGAGGATATGTATCAGGGTTCCTGGTTAGCACACACACTGGTCCACTATGCACATAAGTCTAGATCTCCGGTTTTTCTCATATGCCTGACATGATGAACCATACAAAATCACATAGATAACACCTCTCTTGAAACAAATAAAGAAATAAATATTTCTGTAGTCTGCATAAGTTAGATAGACAGATCTTAAATTCCATACCAATGCAGGAGAGGTTATGTTTGCTGTCTGAGCGCTTTATAACAAGAAAAAAATTATAGTCTATAACAGAACTATAAACATTATGATGATGATCTCCACCCAAACACATTCACAAACAAACTTACGTACCAAAACATTTCATGTTAAGTTAAAAATACAAGGAGCACAGATTAATAAGCAAATAGTTTTTTTTGTTGTTTAAATAGTCATTTAGATTAGGTGACTAAAGAAAAAAGTCACATGATTAGATTTTAACCTTTTAACCACTTCAACTTGTTTTTGGTGCTAGATCAAGCATTCTCTTTTAAGGGTAGACTTGATCATACCTTAGGGTTCAAGAATCGATAATTGCCTGACATACACCAAGTAAAACTTGGTTTTCTAAGCAAACCGTCACTACATGTGTGAACCGTCACCAGGTTGATCTAGGTCAGAAGTGGAAAAATAAACAAACCAAGAAAAAGAGACTGAAATGGCTGACCAAATGAATGACCAGTGTATGATGAGCATCCTAGCTGGTGTTACTAGATGAGCATTCTAGCTGGTGTTACTAGCTGTATTCCAGCTATTGACAGCCTCCGTACCTGCATAATCTAGTGCTTTCAACAATGTCCAGTTTGGTAGTCTGGACATGCTGTTGTGACTATCTTATCAAGCTGTCTAGAGCAGCAGTGTCTAGCTCTTGGGCCAAAAAGTCTTCTAAAACAGCTTGACCAGCCTAAGCTGCTAAAGCTCTTTGACTAGCTAGCGGGGGTATTAGAGCCCCTTTAATGCTCTAGCACTTCCAGATTAGAAGTCGTCCAGCATCACTGGCAGTAAGTACCTGAGTGTTACTGGTCCCTCTTGCTCAAAGACCAGGGACTTCAGAGGGATGCTACCATGTCCTCTCGAGGTGCTATACTCGCCACAGAAAGTAATGGGAATGGAACCAGCATATGTTGCTTAGATGTCCGCAAAGTTCTCCACTGTATCTCATTTAGTGGACTACAGTGGGCTGTGCATGCTATTGCTAATTTTGTAACATAACCTTTAATCAAATCCTTTGACAACTCCCTGATAGCAGGCCCCTGGTGGTCTACTGGCTTATTGTTTGTCGGTTCACCAATAATATAATGGAAATATATGGAAATAACATATTGGGTGTAGTAGTGGCGAGCCAGTGGTGGGCTTTCTAGAGAACTGCTGAGCATAACACCAGCGAACCATTATCGGCCTCACTATTGGACTACTAACCCTATGGGGGTTGGACCATCAAGGAATTAAGCTGTTGCTGTTTCAGTAAGATTTTTTTGTCCAATTTTGTCCAATTTGTTTCCAAGTGTTCCATGTTGAAAAACAATTCTTAAGAATTATACAGAGCAATCTGATACCTCCCACAAAACATTTGATGCACTGATTGAACATTGAACATTTTTAAAGAATTGAAAATCCTAACAAATATATTCAATTATAAACACACTAAAACATATGATTAAAATTTTCTTAGCCAGAAAAAAATAGCAAAAGGAACAGAACTCAGAACTCAACTAGGCGGAAAGTGACTGTAGGACACTCTGTAACATACCTTATCTGTGTGTGCAGTCATGTTAGTTTATATGCGTCTCTGTGTGGGCACACTTGTGTAGGAATGCTGTGTTATGGCAAGTTCTTGGCTAGGAAAACCAGCATGTTTACTTTGCTAAGCTTTAAATATGTGCAGCATGTTACAATATTTCCAGATGTGAAGGTGAACTAGTTGCAATATGTTTTAGTCTTTCGCAATATGTATATTGCACATGTTGATATCGCGATAACGATAAATTTGCAATATATTGTGCAGCCCTACTGGAGAATGATTGCAAACCCTGCATGTATGAATCTGTGCAAGATTTTGAACTTGCTATTTGAAATATTCTAGGAAAGAAGACCATTTCTTGCATCAGAATGTAATGAACTACCCAAAGCTGAGAAATGGAGACGGCAGGTAAGAAAACTTAAGTCACTAAGTTTGACCACTTGAGTGTGCTAAAGTATTTGGTGAATATACTAGAAAGAGGAGATACAATGGTGGATACCTTATAACAGTCAAAATGTAAGTTTTTCTCCACCCTATACTAGAGCTGTTGGTAAATATCACCAACATTTTATTATAAAATTTTGTTTTTCATATTTATTGTCTTGTGTGTGTTCAGTATGTATACAATATGAAACATAACATAATTGTGCAGTTTACACATATGCCCTCAAATGGCAAATGATGCTAATTTAACTGTATAGACATGCTGGGAGTAAACAAGAGCTCTCTGCCCATCTTTGTATAGGCATTTGTTATTAGTCATTATTATGAATGTATGGTATTCCATACATTTTTAGAATTTTATGTGTGTGTGTGATGTATATGCAAATCACAGAATTAACTGATAAAGCTGATGATGCTTATTTGTATCTGTTCTAAGCTGAAATTTTGGGTGTGCAAAATGTAGGATGTTGTCAAATCAGTGCAAGTTTGACAACATCCTGCAGTACAGTCGTACACTTATATATTTGCTTACTTTGTGGATTCAAGTAATAGGTGAACTAACATTTCATTAAGCACGCTATTTTAAAAAATAAATAGGTAATAATTAAATTAGTTCTAATGTAAACAAATAATTGAATTAGAGCTATGTATCTGGGTTGTCTTGCAAGCTCTAAAGCAGGAGGTGATTGCATTGTGCAGTCCTAAGCCTTAGGTACATTATTAAACAAACATCATTCTACACTTATAACTGTATTTCAGATCATCAGTGAGATCTCCAAGAAAGTGGCACAGATTCAGAACGGTGAGTCATTGTCACGAGTGTAACAATGAGTTATGCACCTGCTGTGTCGTGGGTTAGGTCAGACCTCACACACTCTTATCTCCCTTTAGCCGGCCTGGGAGAATTTAAGATCCGAGATCTCAACGACGAAATCAACAAGCTGCTCAGAGAGAAGGGTCACTGGGAGGTTCGGATCAAAGAGCTCGGAGGACCTGACTATGGGGTGCGTGCCCTGTGTGTGTGTGTGTGTGTGTGTGTGTGTGGTGGAACAGCACTGTCCCCGCTGCCTGTCTGTCGGGTGCCTTGAAACGGCTGCTTTTGAATAAAAGTGTGCTAAACACAGCTCTTGTAACTTACTTAGTTAGCATGATGCTTCTGATATTGTATAAAGGCTTTTTGCATCTGAGTATTCCACTCATGAGCCATTAGGAATGTGATCCTAAACTAATGTAAAGTATGAATGATAACGACCTTATTTATGCCCTCTTGATTTCTCTCTCTAGAAAGTGGGACCAAAAATGCTCGACCATGAGGGAAAAGAGGTTCCAGGCAATCGAGGCTATAAGTACTTTGGCGCCGCAAAAGACCTGCCCGGTGTCCGAGAGCTGTTTGAGAAAGAGCGTGAGTAGGCTTGGCTGATAGATCTCATATCATTCACTCATATCAACTTATTGAATGTAAGCTGTGGCCTTGCATCTTGTAGAACCCCTTCTGATTTTGCTACTTGGACCCTACCCAACGGTACAGCTACAGTCTGCCAAAAGCATATACTATTCTGTACCCTTTCACCTAGTTATGGTGGTGTGCTGCCAGTGTCATAGCCTGATTGCTCCTGAGCACTAAACTGAGCTGGACGTTGGTCAGTCATTAAAACTCACTGTCATTTTATTAAGATTTACACTGTAGTCTCACAATATGCAACACGCTCGTAGTGATTAAAGATGGTGTGTTCTCTGCCAGTCACGTCCATTGAGTGTGCTTGTGTGATCAGTGTGAATGACGCGTGTGCTCACCATTCCAGCGGCGCCACCACCCCGAAAGACCCGTGCCGAGCTGATGAAGGATATTGACGCTGAATACTACGGCTACAGGGATGAGGACGACGGGGTGCTTGTTCCTCTGGAGCAGGAGTACGAGAAGGAGGGTGCGCCGTGTTCCATTTTCTCCCCGGTTCCTACTCGGAAGCAAATAATTTAATAGTGTCAACCCCCCCTGCTGATTGAGTGCGGATGTGGGTCAGATATGCAACTATTCCACTGAACTGTCTGTCACAAAGCAAGAGGTGACAGGGTTTTCATGAGAGGACGTGACTTGTACATTTGGTCGTTCGTGATTTCAGTGTTTTTTTTTTTTTTAATATAAAGAACATCCAATTTAAAATGTAATTTCGGTCTGAGATTGAACAGCATTTATTGTGATATAACATAGCTTCTGCTGAGGGCCTGGGAGGTCGATGCTGATCATTGAATAATGTGGCACTATCAGTGTTGGAAGAGGGGAGAGGTGGTAGGGAGAGGGAGGAGTAATCACCGTGGACATCTTGAGTGTCCCGTGCCTCCGGGATAGTATGGAGCCACAAGGCTCTGAAATGTTAAGCATAGTCATAGTCAATAGTCTTAAGCACACACACACTCCCACACTGTCCACTCTTCATTAGGGCACAATGGAGGTCTTTGTGGCCTCCTCACAGTAGAGCTGCTGCCCTTATGCTCCCGGGGCTCGTAGCAGAGGCATGTGTTTCCCATTTGGAGAAATGTATTAGAGATGCTGACAGCCAGCAGCATGGGAAGCCTGAGGTTGCTCATAAGAGGCTGGTCTGGATGGCCCAGCCTCTGGCCCTTTGGCCATTTCAAGGTCATGCGGTTGGGTGGCCACCATGTGACGGGCATGGCTGGGCCAGACCAGGTGATGTTCGTTGAGATCCTGCTTTCGCCTAGTTTATGGATGTTCTGTCCAAGTGCAGTAGGGGCATTGATTGTTGTCAGTGATTATTGATTATTGTCAGTGTTTTGCACTGTTGCAAATTCTTAACAACTGGATGGAGAGTAAAGCAGTCTTTACAGCACTGCAGTGATAATGTAGTTCTTATAGCACTGCAGTGATAATGTAGTTCTTATAGCACTGCAGTAATAATGTAGTTCTTATAGCACTGCAGTAATAAAGTATTTTTTATAGCACTGCAGTGATAAGGCAGTTCTTAAAGTACTGTAGTAATAAGGTATTTCTTATAGCACTGTAGTGATGTGTTGAATTTCTGTGTGTAAATGTATATCTTTAAAGACAGATAGTGTTTATTTGAAAAGTATGTGTCTCTTGCATTTCAGCCATAGCCGAGGCCGTGGCCAAATGGAAAGCTGAGAGGGAGGCACGTCTGGCTGGAGGTGGTGGTGCAGAAAAGGAGGAAGAGGAGGAGGAGGAGGAGGAGCACATATATGCCGTTCAAGCTGAAGAGGTAAGGGGTAGGAACAGTAAGGAGGGTCACCTTCACCTTCAAGAGCGAACAGGTCTCAGGTCAGTGATGGAGACTGACACAGTGATGGCTCCATATTTAAATCCAAATTTAAACACCAAACTAAGCAGTGCAACAACAAAACCAAAAACAAAACCATGGATGGTGAAACAGGTTCTGGAAAATGTCAGGTGATTACACATGGGCAGAGTCAAGTGTGTCCTTGCGTAACCTTAAGTTAAGAGGGTGTGTTTTGTTTTTTTTCCTAAATCAAGACAAAAAAACATTTGTTGGCTTACTGTGATATGCATGAGCATATATAGCCGTCGGAACTGCCCAAGGTTTCTTCCTCTACCATAACAAGTAAAAACAAAAAACGCTGCGAGGGAGTTTTTCCTTGCCCCTGTTGCTCATTGGGCCTCTTGTGTTAAGCGCTTTGTGACATGCCTTTTGTAAAAATGCGCTATATAAATAAAATTGAATTGAATTGAATTGAATATATGGACTGAAATGACACTCTTCTGAATGTATTGTACTGACTGTGATTTGCTTCCTGCTTGCTGGTTTCCCTCCCTAAATTTGCAGCATATATTATGTTGGCCTTGGAAACTTTAATCCAGTGTGATTTTTGTAAGCTCTGACATTATGCAACCATGCCCTGCTCTGTCTTTAAGCACTCGGATGAAGAGAGGCAGGATCAGATGGAGGGAGAAGAGGGCATTCAGACCTTCATCGCTCATGTCCCGGTGCCCTCACAGAAGGAGGTGCAAAATGTTTCCTCTTCCCATGTTTATTTGTGTAATAGAGCTGTAATAAATGTGTTCTATATTACAACATTTATGTAGCATATTGGATGTAAATGCTCAGTATGTTTATTGAATTTTAAAAGTCAAACTGAATTGTTTCGGGGTACAATATTTCTTTATTCTATACTTATTCTATACTTATGATACATTCTATCTCATTCTATAATGTGTAATTTCTATACAGAAATATATGCTGAGAGTGTAGACAGAGCCCATTGCATCACTGTAGACTTATTTATTTTTTTGTATTTCCAGATTGAGGAGGCCTTGGTCAGGAGGAAGAAGATGGAGCTGCTTCAGAAATACGCCAGTGAGAGCCTGATGGCACAGAGTGAAGAGGCTAAAGCACTTCTTGGACTTTAGTCATTTACTGTGTGTGTGTGTGTGTGTGAGAGAGAGAGAGAGAGAGAGAGTGAGTGAGTGAGTGTGTGTGTCTAAAGACATTCAGTGTAACAGCCCGAGGAAAATGATGATGACGGTAACATTTTAAATGTGAAACACATTGGTTGCCATCTATTGTACAACAGTTCATGACCGAATATCACTGTAAATATCTTTTGTATTTCTTTTTTGTCTTAGTAAACTATTTTCTACAAAATGTATTTGAATGAAGTCATTTCAAGCGTCAAGCTTCCTGTGTGTTACTTTTTTGTAACTTGCAGTATACTCTTTACTTTATTACTGTTTTACTTAGTGTCAGAGCTCTAAACGCTTCCATCCCAGATACCACAAATTAGTAGATACGGATCAAATTTAGGTCTTGAAATGCAAGGCTGCTTGCTGCATGTGACTGCTCAAACTATGGCCTTTGAAGAAACCTGGGCAACACACATAATCGGAGCTAAATCAAATCATTACATTTACAAAGTCCACCAGTGAGGTTGACCATGATCCATGTGTCACGTGCCTCATAACACCTCATAACGCGTTGCATGGCATTTCTCCTGTGTGAAAAGCCATAGTCATGGCAGATGGCCAGTTTATACACTGTTAATAGACCAGGCAACCACTCAGTTATCTGTGGGATTTTTCCCTCTGGATGTTGTAACACCTATTCCCTTGTATGCCTACAGTTAACCTGGGAAGGAAAGTTGAATAAAAGTAAATAACAGGTATACACTACATAAGGAAGTGAAAGGTTCATTGTAACAGACTGGGATTTATGATGACGAGAATATCTAAATCATTGTTTGCCAGGTCCAACACGGATATAAATAAATAATGTTACAGTAACCATTAACTGTTATCCTATCAAAAATATCTGTTTTTACATTAAACACTGTGTTGCTCAATGGAGGGTTTCAAATGACAGCCGGTATTTCATGACATCACTATCCGTCGCACAGCTGTGGTGGCAGTCTTTGTTTCCTTGTTGCGCGGGCGGTGTTGAGTGGACGAATGATTTCTTATATCCTGAAAAATGTTAAATGGATTTGTGTGGGTACACTTAGATAGGCTAATACTGCTACTAAAACACTATGTATGATTTTACATTTCTTTGAACGAGATCACCTCGAGAGGATGATGTTTTTTCCTTCCTCTCCCTTACGTTGGACCACCTCCTCATGTCGTCACATCTCAGAGCTACAAAAGCTATATGGAGGAATTAGACGAAGCTGAAACCGGACAGGAACAACAGGCGGTGTTAGGGTGGTTTCAAACTGGCGAAATACAACAAAAATGAAGGCCTTAAATTCAATTTACCGTGCGGTGAACAGCCTGTGTAGCCGGCAGGGCGAGCGTGTGGCCGCGCTGGCCCGATGCGGTTTGTGCGGGACCGCAACGTCAAACAGCAAGGTAAGCTTAGCCCTTGTTTATGTGCATTCCATTGGCAGTGCAGTAGATGTACATCAAATGATCACTGTTGTTAGCATATTCTTATTTGTCTATACCAATGTGAATATGATCATATACTATTATACATTTCGTATCAGATTAAGTGCGAAATACTGAAATCTTTGAGACTGACTGACTGAGACCTACCGGCAAAACACTTCTCGCTTAGGCTACAGTCTTGCCTTGTTTTCAAGTAAGCTACCGTTGTTATTGACTGATTTGGAGCTTTTGTGTTGTAAGCTTGTGTTTTCTCAGAAACGCTAAATTCACAGCAGGTAATGTATATGCATTTAACAGCCATTTTCTTTAACACGTCGTAGCCTACAAGCCAAAATGGAATAATTAGATTGCAAGACGATAAAGAAATCCCACGTTCATTTGAAGGTTGTGTCCCTCTGCGTGTGTTCATTCAATAACATAACTGCCATTTAACATCTCGAAGCTCAATAGGGTCAGATAAGCTTTCGAGTGAGGGTCCTCTTAGGCACAAAGGCTCGTATACTGTAGGCGCACGCTTCATCGCACTTGCAGCCTATGACAATTTTGCTTTGACGTTCAATTGGAGCGTGGAATCATAGCCAGTGCTTCATGCTAATTGGCATTGCACCATGAACACGTGTTAACGGGCACATGAGGTATTTTTCACAACTAACCTACACCTTGAGAGGTCATTCACAGGTTGAATGTCAACTACAGAATTTTCTACTTGTCTCCAAACAGCATTTCCTAGACATTCCTAGAACATTTGTTCTGGTACTGAATCAGTCAATGCAAAAACTGCATTGAAGAAAAATGCAATTTAGAACACTGGAAGCAATCATGAGTCCTTCCTTCAATGGTTTGCATGTTGTTGTTTCTGTCACAGAGAGCACAGGTGACACTTCGCAATTAAAAAAGGGAGTTAAAACAACTACAACAAATTAACAATGTGGAGAGCACATAGACCAAAATTGTCCCTGGCATAGAACCTTTTTGGCTAGTGTGGCATACCAAATATCACAGACAAATCAGGCTTCTGATCAATTTGATCCGACTGTAATTGACAGGTTCTTTTTGGACTAGCCTACATACTCTGCTGTGTTCTCATGGATAGGGAACAATATAGTTTGTGTTTCCAATGTTGTTTTTTGAAAGAAATTACTAAAAATAAATACAGGATGATGGATTCAACATCCCCATTGACAACCCCCCATGCCCCCCAAATGTAATTTTTAATGGAAAAGGCCAGGTGGAAGAGAAGGACCTCTGGCCATTTATAGCCTAGTGCTCAGGTCAGAAATCACAGAAATGAGAGGGTCACAGTTGTATTGGCAGGATAGCCTTTCCAGTGCGCCGGTCCATATGACCAAACAATTGCTCTCAGAGAGGGGATACACAGATGTTGACTTATGCCGGGCTTTGGCAAAGTCCGACAGCCTAATCCTCAAGTGCGTGCAAAGAGAAGTGTGCACTTGTGTCTGCGACTGTGGCTGTAAAACAAGGAATCTGTGTCAGAAAGCTGTAGCAGGACAAGCTGGGGAGGGCAGGCGCAGTTCAGCAGAATTCTCATCTCTCTGCCACTTGTGTAATCAGATTCTTAGGACAGACCTCATTGTCTCTTTAATGTCCTTTGGTTTGGTGGTGGATTTGGATCTGGTGCGTCATCTCGATGTCTTAAAGGCCATAATGTCAAGCCATGAGTCCTAATAGAGGTTACGTGTAAGATGCCTTATCGCACACACTGGCCCTTACTGGTCCAACCAGTTAAATATGGGGCAATAATGACTATCCATGATATTGGTTTGACAAGGATTGCTATGTTGTGTAGGAATAAGACAGCCTGCTGGCTAATGTTGTGCATAATTCTGTGTGTGTGTGTGTGTGTGTGTGTGTGTGTGTGCATGAATGAATCTGAAACAGTTCCAGCCGGACTTTGGCTTGCTGTTTGACATTGATGGAGTGCTCGTTCGAGGGAAGACCCCCATCCCTGCTGCGAAGAGGGCCTTTCAGAAGCTGGTGGACTCCAGCGGCCAGTTTGTTGTCCCTGTTGTGTTTGTCACCAATGCTGGAAACTGCCTGCGTCAGAAGAAGGCAGACCAGCTGTCCCATATCCTGGGAGTGCCTGTAAGCTACTTTTAGTTCCCCTACTTGTCTCACACAATGTTTCACTTCTGTGCTTTTAATGCATTGTCTGTATATGCTGTAAAAAACAGGCCCTGTTTTGTCAGATGTATCAAGATGCTCCTTTTCTGTGAATGTGATGTGATTATAATGTAGACTGACGTCTACATAATGTAGGCTAAAGTATGTTGTAGATTATTAAATCACTGAGTTGGAATACAATAGAGCCTAAACTCCACTAGTTTAAAGTGTTTGAATGTGATGATGAGGAAGCATTTTTCAGCAATTCACTAGGACATCTGCCATTTATGAAGCTTATTTCCCCGTTCCTTACCCTACCTACCGTATCTCTGACTGTGCAGCATATTCTGGAGTGTTGGGCATTATTATAGACATCTTTGTTACTTCCCGACAGATTTCCCAAGACCAAGTCATGATGTCCCACAGTCCTCTGAGAATGTTTAGGAAGTATCATGACAAATGTGTCCTCGTCTCTGGACAAGGGCCAGTTTTGGACATTGCCAAAAAGTATCCTTTTTATTTGTGAAACAAAGCTGTCTAAACAAGCACATTTCAAACAGACCCTAAGTATTGTTTCCCTGAGGCCTGCTGTATGCAATTTAGCCGAGGCGATTGAACCGAAAAGCAGCAATCATGGAAACGGATAAAAAGGCTGTGAATGCACAGGTGTTCCTGAAGAGCCATGCCATTCGAACAACTCTTTCCATCAGAAAGCAATGTCATTCTTGCTGTGTTGTTGTGTGAGAGAGAGTAGTAAGCCTGAGGATGGGAGAAATGTGCGTGCTCTATGGCTTCTGCGCTGTCTGGGTAGCCTACAAGGCCACATGGCCCGCATCTGTTTCTTGTGCAAGTGGAGAGACGCAATGGTTTGTTTTATAACAGCCACTTGTCTGTGCTGCATAGATTAAACCAACTGCTGAGGTGGTCTGTGATTATGAGGAGGAGAAGTCATCTAGCACTCTGCTTAATAAATAGGTATGCAATGCAGACAGACCAAAATCAGGGATGGGCTTTGAGTAACGCTGCCGTCATCAAGGACTATAAGACTCATGATTACTTTTCTTTGAATAGTGTTTCAGGCCAGAAAGTGTCCACATAATGTAAACACTTAAAAGTAGGAGCTGAAGAAATTAGAATATGTTTGGTTTGGTTTTGTGTTCAAACACAACTTGAAAGTGCAGTGTTTAACAACAGTAGCCACCAACCTTAGGGGACCCATGCAGGCCAGCAACAGTTTCTGGAAAGGAAAATAAGATGAGCCGAGTCAAAAGATGAATCATTAGTTTAAGAAGTCTAATTAAAGGTGCTAATTTAATGGCTGATTTAATAGCCCTCTTAACATGAGGTCAGTGGAATTCTTTTGTTATTATGTGATCTTAGTGACTTGGGTAATGTGATTTAGTTTTGTTGTGTAGTTTTTGGTTCATTTTGCTTCATAAAATAATTTTAAATGAGAATTTGTCCTAACCAAGGAAACTACACTTTTAATAACAAAAGAAGACTACTTTTTAACTGCAGAAGCCATATCATGCTTTAATTAAAGCATGAAGTGTGCAATAATGTCTGTGATTTTCATGCCCAACCTGTGCAACAGAAGCATTTTGCCAAACATTCTTTGGCTTCGACCTTTGAGTTGAGTTTAGATCTCATACACTGTAAAGTACATAAAAAACAGTCAACCCTTACATCAGAGCTTGTAGCTTGGGCTTTATGAATGTGGTCACCATTGATATGCTGCGTGAGTCCTTTCCCCTGCTGGACATGGTGGATCACAACAGACGCCCTCGTCTACCGGTCAGTTCAACATCCCCTTTATTTTATATTGATATTGAATGTCATTATTGCAGTATAGCTCCTCAGGTGTCTTTGTAAGTAGTTGTCATGTAATTATAAATTATTGCGTACTAATTCTTACTGTCATAAGCCATACGAACAAGCATTATATTAAGAATGCTAAATATGATATTTACTATCCTTAATCTGACAGTTATCTAAATAGAACTAGTTATTATAGTTATTATAGAGTTAATAAATGTACTATTACTCTGGGATTGTTATGTTAATGGCTATTTTTAGTTAAATCCATAGTGTCTCACTGTTTATTTAATGTGACTTCCTGTAGTGGTGAATATAAACTTCAGCTTTTTCTTTATTCAACTTAAGTCTGGATTATTAATGGGGGAACGATCACACCAGAGAAAGCCAAGAAAAACAAAACATGATTTCCTGATTTCTACACAAAGCTGTTGAGGGAACTATGAGGACTGTAACAAACACCTCCAGGTCTTACAAGACAGGCTGAACAAGGTTATGGTGACTTTGCACCTTGACAGAGCACCTTACATGGTAGAATAGACTGTTGTTTTGAACATGCTCTATTCCGATCTGAAATAGAGGTGACCAAAGCTGTTTCCATCACAGCTTGTTCCAACACATGCCTTCCACAACACACACATACTCATACACACACACACACACACACACCACTCGAAATGTGGAGTCTTGGGACACTACTACCCGCTAGACGAGTTTAAAATGAAGAATTAAGGAATGAAGAAAAGTATTTCTGAGGTAATTTATCTGTAAAGTAGTATATTTTACAGTAGTCAGAAAAGGTACAATATGCCAGCTGACTTTACTGAGCTCAATCCTCTTTATTCAACTTGGCAGGTCTAAATTATTGGCTTGGCAGGTCTAAATTGTTTTTGGTCTTTGGTTGAAACAACCCAGCTCCCCATGTAGATTTCCAAAGCAGTTTTTTTTATCTGAGTATGTCCTATTTGAAAACACTTAAATATGACACACTGTATGGAAATATCTTGAAAATCTTTGTCACACAGTATACTGAAATAACCTGTAATTATGAGGGATCATCAGAATGTGCTCACAGAAAGTATATTTGTTTTTTTCTTCTACAGTCATCTCTAATTGCAAACCTTCCCAAAATTGAAGGTAAGTTCTAGTCATTATCCCTCCGATAGTATTAGAATTAGATGATGCTCCCTAATGTACTGTATTCACCTTACCATCTGCAGCTGTGTGTAATCATGGTGATTATTCAACAAGTTTATAAATCCAGGCTTGCATTTACCTACCTAACTCTATAGTAACAGGCTTTTTACTGCAGTTACTTGCCTTGCTAATGGTACAAAGTACAGACATTGGCCATTATAGCCACTGAATGTAACTAGCAGCTTAGTTATTGACCCCCTCATAGCTGTTGCCTTTTCCCAGACCATTTATGATCTTCATATCACCCCCCCCCCCCCCCCCATACCTCCTCCCCCCCCCCCCCCCCCCCCCACACACACACACACACACACACACTCAAACACTCACACACTCACATATTATAGACTGACAACATATATACAATAAACGCCCACATAAACATTGAAGCCTTGATTTAATCCACTGAAATATAATTACATAATTACATAAAATAGAAAAGTCTACTGAAACAGCTTGGATAAAGGAAATGAACTCAGTCCTTTGTAAACATAGGGGACAACTTTGGATCAAGTACAAGCAAATGAACTTACTGAAAAGCCTTGCCAAAAAACATGAGCTCCACCATTGGCACTGACACTTGTTGGCAACTCATGTCTTTGGCAGAGTAGGTGCCTGGTATGCTGTAGAAGCTTCTTTTCATATTTTTGTAGAGTGTTTGGCCCTACATGTTAAAATGGCACATCTGATCACAGGATCATATATACTGTAAAAAATATACATATATGCTTCACAGACTGCTAAATGGTTGCATACAATTTTGCAAAGTATGCATTTATTATTTACATTTTATTTGTCATCAATAGAGACTCTTGTCTTGTTTTGACCTTGATGCTTGTTTTCTTGTTAGCAGTTGGTGCTTTTTTGAATGATTTATTGCTTGTCCTCAGGCCAAGGTAGAGACTTTAGTCAAGTGTTTTTCCATTTAGTCATGGATGTACCAATCGCAGTTGGGATTGGAAGACTTGCAAATTGCAATACTTTACACACATGGATTTGCTGGTGCCTGAAGCCCTCAAACAAAAATCTTTATCGGCATGAATTAGCCTCTAGACTACACACCTTGATTTGATCAAGTATTTTTTTCCTTGTGGTCCCCAGCTTTCTTTCTGCACTCTCTCTTTCTGTCTATCTCTATCTATCCACATCCATTCATTTCTTGGTTTGTTCCATCTGTAGCTGTTATCCTGTTTGGTGAGCCTATCCGATGGGAGACAAATCTGCAGCTGATAGTTGACGTACTCCTAACGAATGGGAGCCTGGGCAACCCCTACGTGAACTCCCCTCCCAATCACCTCCCCCTACTTGCCTGCAACATGGACCTCATGTGGATGGCCGAAGCACCCTCTCCACGGTAGAAACTCAGCACAGACATTTAGTTTGTTGTAGTATTGAAATGGGTCATGGCTAGTTTGCTAATTACTGTATGTATGGTATTATTAGAATGTATGCTTAGTGCTAGTACACTTCTGTTTGAAAGAAAATGCATATTAAAAGCACCACATCAAATTGCAATAAATTCTGCTTCATGTACTTTCATTCCCATCAATTTCGTATACATTCATTGAATTTAATTAAATAAAAACATTCTGATGTTTACACAGCCCTGATGCCAGTGCTTTTGTTCTTCCATTTGATGCTGAAATGATCCATTGGTCTGTTTCACAGCTTTGGCCATGGCACTTTCCTGGTGTGTTTGGAGAACATCTACAAGAAGGTCACAGGAAAAGACCTGAAGTACGAGGCCCTGATGGGGAAACCAAGTGAGCTGACCTACCACTTTGCAGAATACCTGATTCGGGAGCAGGCCACAGAGAGAGGCTGGAGAGCGCCCATCAGATCACTCTACGCCATTGGGTAGGCATGATGGGAAAATAGCTGTGAGTGTGAATATGGGAAGTTGTGGATATCTGTTGAGCATTTTTTAGAAAATCGCTGGCAATTGTCTAAACAAAATCTTCCCTTTTCTTACGGAATCAAATAAATCAAACATTATAAAGCTTGCAAACAGTTTAACTGTAGTTATAAGGGTGAAAGCAAAAGTTCTTTGCCCTTGCCTCATCCATTTTTCCCCTGTTAAACTTAACATGTCACTTAAGATAAAATAATCTGTTAAATGCTTGTGAACTTTAACTATGTAACCCACCACAAAATAAGTGTATCTGGTTACATTAAAGGATACAGAAATACCTAGCCTGGTATCATCGAAATGAGAGAAGATGAAAACAAAACAAATATCTGTGAAGATTCTCATTCATCTAGGCCATTGTAATCAAAGTGGTCTGTTATGGGCAATTGGACTTATTTTGGGAGCTTGAAGACATTTAAAACCAAAAAATCTCCTGGTTGTCCAAATAGGCCCTTCCCAGAGACTGCTCTTTCTGCTTGCATGTCTGCTTGCATGCCTCCTAAGTAAACTTCTCCTGTTTCTTTCCTCTTCTCCACCTGTGCCATCAGGGACAACCTCATGACCGACATCTATGGTGCTAACCTCTACAACCGCTACCTCGAGGAACGGGCCAGTTGCAAGAGCACCAAAACGGTGGCCAAGGCTGTGGCAGGAGCTGGCCTTGGAGGAAGTCCATCCTCCACAGCCACCACCACTACCGCCGGCACTGCCGCGTCACAGGAAGTGGACAGCGGCTGGGAGACTGAGCTGGCCTCACCCTGTGCCACCTCCTGCAAGTCCATTCTGGTGTGCACAGGGGTCTACAACCCCCACACGGAGGTGCCACCTGATGCCGGACAATCCATCAAAGAGACGGTGTTCCACGGCCACCGTGACTTTCGCTTTGACCCTGGGCTCGTTGAGCCAAGCCACATCGTACAGGATGTGGAGGCAGCTGTGGAGCTCATCTTCAAGCAGGAAAAACTTGGCACCTCTGTGTAAAGTTGAGTATACATAGATTGATATTTTAGAAACAGCGAGACCGAGAGAGAACAGAGAGGCTGTACAGGGCATTTGAGTGGAAAGGGGCATTGCCACACTAGTCAAACAAGCCAGCAGATCAACCCTTAATCAGACCATCAGTAGTAGAGTAGTAGTTTAATTAAAGCCTCTATGTGTAGGATTGTATCAGAACTCCCCATCTATCGGCGAAGTGGTATACTGCATATGTTTGAATAAAATGTATTAGCCCTCCCCTTCCCACAATCCTAATTTCTTGCTACGGAGGCCGAACGCTCGCTCGCTCGCTCGCTCGCTCGCTCTTATCTCAGTTTCTGCTACTCAGTCTCTGAGCGGAAACACGAAAGGCGGAGCTGAATATACGATACTGCTCTCCCCTACAAGAACCCGTACTTTTGAAAATGGCGGCGCAAAATGGATATTTTTCTTTGGTCCCCAGCCATATCTATATATAAATGGAAATTACCAAGTTTACCGGAACACTACAATTTATTCATGGAGGTAATTACCATCGTTTTACATTATATTTTTAAAATAAAAAATATATTTTTAATAAAAGATGAAGATAAATAGAAGATAAATCCTACACATAGAGGCTTTAATGATATGTTCAGCATCAGTACCTTACTTTCCCCATTCCCAGCAAAATACTTTGCTGTGAAGAGATAACTTCCAGAAAGTTGCCTCTGGTGTCTCTGTGTCTGTCACCTACCTGTTGTACATTTGGGCAGACTGCTAGATTTCAAAGGATATGATCTGGCTCTGCTCTGGCCTGCACCCGGGCACGCTCCATTGAACAGCTGTGAGAGGAAGGAAATTGACACGAGTGTCACCGCTTTCAGCCCCTAATTAACCCCTCTTAAAGACACTATCAGTGCTCGAGAAAAATGTTTGCAATTGTCTGTGTCTCTGTGTCACTGTTGTTGTTTCATTTTTTTTGTTTTTGTTGTATGTTGGTTTTTACTCAAACTACCACGGGCACTGGCTCCAATGCTTCTTAATCATAGTTCATAAGAATGGCATCAGATGCTCCATTAGATGCATTTCAACACCGTACGTTGTACTGTACTGTACACTGTACTGTATCTCTCAGCTGGTGGTGGCACCTTTGGTAACACTTCCAATAATAACATACACTTTGGTCAGTACATCATAGATATCAGCATTACTTTTAATGTCAGTTATTATTATTATTATTATTATTATTATTATTATTATTGGAAGGTGTATTAATGAAGTCTTTAAACACTTTCAATGTAATTTAAGTTAACAAAAATGTTGTTCCTGTATAAATAATTGTTGAATAATGGCTAAATGTTACAAGTTCAGGTGTTGAGAATGCGTGAGTAGCTTTGAATGCACTGACCAAGAAACTGAGATGCACATTATTTTTTAAAGATGTGGTTTTAGCTTTGTGTACTGTTTTTGTTGCCTATAATCTGTCTCACTTCATACCGAGTTAATGACTTAGTTAGTTATTCTTGCATTATTTTCTTGTCATGAGCTTATTTCCACCCATCTTTGCATGCAAAACTGAAATGTGGATCCATGAACTGGTTTCAGACAGGAATCATAACATTTGTACAGACTTTGATAACTTAGGCTCTGCAAAAGCCTTGCTTTATTCTCCTGGTGGAGACCAAGGTCTTTTACATATAGAGATACAGACAGGCAAGCTGCTCAGAGTAAATGGTTTAAAAGCAGGTTCATTCAGGTTAGATGCACATTGTAATCGTATGGTTAAACAAAAAAAAGATAATGGGCCAAGCCTGGCCAGACTAGTCTGATTTGTTTGCTGCCAGCAAGATATTGTTAATTTTAAATAGTAAAATTTGTCAATCAGATCTAGCCCATGGGCACTGAAATATCAGTTCTAAGTTCAAATTGGTTGGTAGACATTTGTTTGCAAAGGTAAAAGACTGGGGAAACTGCCAGCAGCGTAGTTGTGATGGATGGGTGAAAAAACTTCTGTGTCTTCAGTGTCTGTAATCCTGCACAGTTTGTGTTATTTGTGCCATTGTCTCCCATCCTGAATTGCACAAAATACATTAGAGTTCTAGCTCAACAGTATTACTGCCCAAATTATCAAAGGGGCTCAGAGGGAGAGGTCTGTTCATGGTCTCACTTTCTTTTGCAGTGCCTTACCTATGGGATAAGCAGGTTAAATATTTACTTCAGACATGTTTTTCCAGAGAAACATGTGACGTTATATTGCATAAAAGTTTAAATATTTTATTTCCCCACAATAGCATATTTATATTAAAATTGTATTTGTAAAAATACAAATCAATTTTCATGAAAGATATTTACCTTCTTTTCGAATACATAAGGCCAAGGAAAGAAAGTGCTACCATTGAAACAAAGATGCTTGTAGAAGGTATTTATTTTTATTAACAACTCAAGATTTATTCTTAAAAAAAAAAAAAAAATTCCAAATCTTTAATCAGATATTGTTAATAAACGAGTGTATCACTCATATGTGCGTGGTTATTTGTGTCTTAATGGTCAGTGTATCCACCATTTTCTCACATTAATTGACAGATTATAAGGCGTTGCATTATCCATCCAGTCATTATCAACAACTATTCATGCACTCAAGACCAGTTAAGTTTATCATTTCGGAATGTTAAAAATTCCATAATTCTCAGGCATTCCACAAACAGGTTGAGTGTTGTCTATGTCATAGTATTATAGGACATACCAAGTTTCCAAACATGGCAATTATTTAGGTTTTATTCAATATGAACAGATAATTTGGAGCATTAAAATACTCAAAAACAAAAGATTACAGACAAAATTCAACACATCATAAAATGCATAGTAATATATCTTATGGCTATTGCTATCAGTAATTGTTTTCTATTGATATAAAAATGTAAGGCACTCAAAAAAACTCTAGAACCAACCTTCAAACATTTTGCCTTGCAAAATTGCATTACTCCGTCCTTGGTCCAAGGGAAAAAAAAGACATTTTCAATCAGACATATCCGTTTCAACTAATTAGTGAAAACAGGTCTTTGAAGGTCATAGTGAAAATGTATAGTTCAAAGGCCTTCTCACCAGCAACCGGACACATTCAGAAATTGTAGCGAGTCCTGAAATACAGTACCTGAATATGTGCTTTTCAAATACTAACAGGCTGAAAAAAACTCAAATAATCCCATCTCTGCCTATCTACATGACTAAATGTAACAATGTCAGAGGTACGCAATTACAGTTGTTCTTCCCTAACCTGTAAGTAATGAATGTACTGTGTGTGGTAATCTTTTCAAGGCTAAATCACTGCAGTTCCAATGATGGTTCAGGTTATCACTGGGCAAAAAGTGCTTTAAACACACACACGCACACACACACACCACAGTGAACAAACTCACTGTTTTTCAATGCAGCCATCTCAGTCGATTACATTTTTGTTTTATACTCATTAAAAATCATTGTACGTACACAAACTCACAGTATGCTCACAAAAGTCATTGTCATGGAAATGTGACACAAACATCTAACATTTGAACATGTGTGAACTGAAACGGATTATGGACTTCTGGTCTTTCTACTCAAACCCTATTGCTTATTAGTGGAAAACGAGGAATAGTTTGGGGGCTCTAATGCACATAATATTTCTTTGTCCTTCCACAATCAAATTTCATTGCACTTACAGCTTAATTCACAACACAAGTGCCCAGTGGCCATGAATACATCAATTTGAAAGGAAAAGATGATATTCAAACCACATGATCGTTTCTCCACAAAAAAAAAATATATAACCAAGTACACACCTACATTATATATGAAGAAAACCATTTAACCCCTTGTCTCTGTAAGCAAATCTGTACATATGGGTGTGGGTGTGTAAGTGGTGGCAGTTGACATTTACACATCATATATATAAAATCAATTTGAAAGCCGTTTTCCTTCACACACTCCAAAAACAACACAATCCAGCAAGGGAGCTTCACAGCATAGGTTCAGAAAGCAACACCACAGTAGTGCTTTCTGTGTGGATGTCTGGTCTCCAGCTGATCCAAACACATAGTCCTGTCTCCCTCTATCCTCAGGGGAGAGGGGGGGGCGGGAAAGAGAGAAAAACACAAATACCAAAGTGCAGAGGGCTCTCTGCTCTTGTCCAGCCAAGAGACATGTGGGGCCTTTGTGATGTCACATCCTGGCCAGAGCAGCAGAAGCAAAAAGGCAACCAATCAGAAGGCTCCCAGCAACAGCCGGTATCATCCTCAATAAGGCTCACCATTACAAACTTGTGTTGGTGGCACAGATAATTAACAATACTATGTTCTGTCCCGTTTATGTTCTGTGAGATGTAAAGAAAATCCAGTAAAAGTATTTCCATTACTGGTCATGCTATACCAGACACCCACACACCCCTAAACATTTGTGAAAACAAGCAAAAAAAAAAAAAAAATTCCCCAGTTTTGTTGGAGTGTATTTGTAATCTATTGTGTGTAAAAGAGATCATCAACAACTACCACTGTCAATGGCAGTGTAAATAAAAACACTCTGACATCCCCAACATTTCTTGCTGTAGAGCAATCTTATCTTTGAGAAACCAAAGTTAACACAAGAACACCAGTTGTGAAAACATTTGAATTGACATTTCATAGGTCCAGAGAGCAGTAGTTTCTATACTTCTGCAACCCTTGCTGCCAGTACGGCAAGAGGCCACATTCAATAAATGAGACATGTGAATGCATTAGCGAGACTAGTCCATTAGCAGACATGTGATTCAAACTTGCTTAAAATTCTGAAAAGACCTTTTCGTTCCATGCCAGACCGCTAGCACACTGGTTAGGGCTTGTGAGTTTGAGATCCCCCTGGTGTGTGCGGATATCTGAAAACTTCTTTCCTTCTCTGTTGCATGTCCAGGAAGATTTTTTCTAAGGGTCTGACTGATCAATTTGCTTCAATACAGAAAACTATTGCTAATTTAAAAAAGAATAAAACTACTGGTCCCTGGGAAGATAAAAAAAATAAAAATTCCTTACTGGAACGTGTACTTGGTGTATGCCTTAAAAGACCAGCTGGTGTTTGTCCCCAAGCTTCAACAGCTGCAGCCCCAGCCTTCAGCAGTCACATCCTTACTATTGAGCTTGAAGCTGTCCGTCACGTTCTCATTGAACATGGGGCCCCCGTGTCTGAGAATTAGCTCAGCGGCCATTTTGTTGAAGGCCTCCTCCACATTAGTAGCATCCTTGGCTGAGGTTTCAATGGCACTGATGAAGTCCAATTGGTGAGCCATGGACTGAGCTTCTTCAAATGGGACTTCGCGTACGTCGCTCAAGTCAGATTTGTTACCTACATCGGCGAGGCACAGAGTTACAGACAAATGTTCAACAAAGTACTGACATTACATTACAGCATAGTTTTGGATGCAATTCAGATAATCAGAAAATATATCTGAAGGATTCTGAAAATACAGCGCAGTGTGTTACTTTTCTGAACTAGCTAATTATTACTTCCTTCAGATTTTGGCCTTTCCTCCACCATAAAGTGCCCTATGAGGCACTGTTTTTATTCTGTTCTTACACAAATTACTTCTTATTTGCTAAAACTGCAGATCCTTCAATGAATAGTAATTACACTATTGTGAAGCCTTGTCCCCGAGTTACAGGTAGGGCAGTGAAGACAATTAAGACACTGAAAGTTTTTGAAAAGCTGTGCCTCACTACCTTCACAATTCATGTTTCACAATCCTCCCTAGGGACACTCACCGACTAGAAGTGGGACGATGTTGGAGCCGCCATATTTCTTCACATCCTCCATCCACTTGGGGACAGACAGGAAGGAGGCCCTCTTGGTGATGTCGTAGGTGATGATGGCGCCATTAGTGCTGCGGTAGTAGCTCTGCGTGATGGTACGGAATCGCTCCTGCCCTGCTGTGTCCCAGATCTGCAACTGTTGCCACAACGTTGCCTCAATGTTAAGTTCAGCACGAATGCACACACACACATACACAACTTGTGGTTTTTGCTCAGGTGGGAGCACACTTTTCTGTTTGCAGGCCACATACTCAAAACCCAAAGCTGCCAAGAGCCAAAGCATGAATTATACTATTTATAAATTAAAATATTATCCCCTAGTCCTAATGTGTTAAACGATAACAATGATTAAACGTGTGACTATGGACATATATACTAATTTGTATATTAAAGTATAAGAAGGTCAATATCAACACTATATAAACTGTACTATATAGCTATTAAACAAAAAACATACACCACTCTTGATAGTATAATGTGTGTGCTTGTGAGTATACGTTTTAATGCCATCCAAATAACTTCCTACTCTAACAAATGTGTGATGGAAATCTCTGCCATGTCCATATAGCGCATGGTGAAGCACGGGCCATGCTGGCCCCAGCTTGTTGACCAAGGCCAGGCCTAGTTGAGGGAACTACAAACTGCTGACATTAGCTGACTCAGCTACTAGGGCTCAACGTGAACTCAACAAATGTGACTCCCCGCTTAAAACAACCAAAAGATCAAAAGCACACATGCATCCAAACAAACATGGCACCAAGGGGGTAACGTTGTGTCAGAGTGGCATAGCTGTGGAATTAACAGGCAACAATGACTCTGCAAATTTCCAACAGACAACTCTGTAGTTTCGTGGGGACGCCAGGGAAAATATACTTAAAGGTTCAGAAAAATAAACAAGCAAACAAACAAAGAAACAAATCACGTGTCAAAGTCTGGATCCATATTGGACTTTGTACATTGTATTGTACAACTGTAATGTAGGCCTAATATAATTATAATGCTGTTTTAACCTTATTCTGACATGAGTTCAGAGCGGTCACAAATCAAGTGAGAGGCTATTGTTGTCCCCTTCAGAACACAAGACAATGTTCACTGTCCAAACGACTAAAAATCAATGTTCTTTACTTTGGACGACGCAGCCTAAAACCTGACAGAGCGACGCGTTGGTGTAACTTTACAACATATAGCAACATGGAGGCTGTGTAACGTTAAATACACCAACTGTTCACGTTCAATGCAACTTCACCTAGCCCGTTTTATCTAGAACTTATGGCTAATCCTGACATTTCGGACACAGAGTTAGAGCGTAACATGCTAATAATAAAGATTCTAAGAAACAAAGAAACATTGGTGTGAGCCGTGTTTCCACTCGTCTCACTGTACCAACACTCCAGGTAGACTTCTAGACATTTAATATAGTGGCATCAATGGAAAGGGTTTCACTGAGAATTACAAACCTTGACTCTTTTTCCTTGAATATCCATAGTCTTCATGGTAAAGTCCACTCCGATAGTGTTGCCCTGTCTTTCGATGAAGATGCCTGTCTTGAATCTTTGCACTACACAAGTTTTGCCGACGCCGACGTCTCCGACTAAAACTATTTTAAAGACGAAGTCATAGCTGTCATCAGAATCAAGCAATGACATGTTTGCACAAGCTCGTCGAATGTCTGCTAAGATGTAGGCTATGTCCGACGGCTATTGCATGTGTGCCGTCTGTGGACGTTAGCGCTGTGTTTATAAAAGCAAAACTGACGTGGATAAATCAGCACCTGCGGAATTGCCAACGCGGAAGGGGCGAATGACAGCACAGTCTTTAGGTATCCCAGCGCCGTGCCTGTGCATACACAGAAATTAGGTCTGTAAGTTTCAAGCCATTGAAAAGTTTTTTTCTTCTGTTATAACTCTGGTTTTAATAAACTGAGTTTAAAGTAGTCCAATAACCTGCATGGTCTTTACGTTAGGCCTACTGTCACGTATGGTCTGTGTCTACGTGTCCTGATAAGTACTGCACTACACCAGAAATACCCGTGATTGCATAAGCATGAACAAAATTCATTTTCATTGCAACGGGCAATTAGCCCATTATGCTATACTTAGCCTAGCATAGATACTGATTTGACTGACGAATGTGTGTTAGGGGGTGTGAGTGATCTTTTATGTATTTATTTTTTATTCAGAAAATAGCCCATAGAAGATGATATAGAAGTTCATGATATAAACGGTTGTTATAGAACAATCTAAATGGTCTTCCAAATGCTAACTGTAATTGCATTATTTAGTATAGATGTTCATTCTTCAGTCAAATATGGTGTCTTTCCGAGAAAACATCTTGTTTGTCAAAACATCCTCTCAAAAAACGAGTCTCACGAGTCTCACATCCAAACGCTAGGGGTCAGTAGTAATCATCCAATGAAAAATAACGTGTTCCTAGGAAGTAGGAAGTGACGTCAGGGCGCCAAAACTCAAAATTACTCTGCTTATTTAAGTGAACCATTGACGGCAGGTAATGTTGAATTGTTCTTATAAATTGTTTCACTGTGTGTTTTGTATAAACAGAATTTTACTGTTGTAAAAGATGGCAAGCTCTTCTGAACATGAAGGTAGGTTGTGTGACAACGAATCTAGACCGAAACTAGATGTGATGATTGTATGCTAATCATTAGCCTGGACAACGTAGCATAACGGACACGACAACACAGGTTGTTTTGGGTGTTGGCACTTTTGTCAGGCGAAAGCGTTGACGTTGGTCATGGTGTCAACCTTAAGGTTAAATTCACTTAATACTTCATTTGACTGTTTCCGCCCTGATATATGCATTTACATTTACATTTATGCATTTAGCAGACGCTTTCATCCAAAGCGACTTACAAAAAGAGGATAACAAACAAGCTACGTAGAAGAAACCTTAAAGAGCATAGTCATAGTGCCAGGGAATAGTGCATCAGTTCAATTAAGTGTTAGGACAGGAGTAGTGCATCAGTGCAATGGGCCTTTATGAGAGCATTTAGATGAAAAGGGGCAGATCCTTTAAGTGAGGGAGCAAGAGACAAGGAGCCAGAGTTGATGCAGATGTTGTGTTGAATAGTTGGTTTAGCGGGGAGGACCAGCAGTTCGGTTTTTGAGAGGTTCAGCTGGAGATGATGATCTTGCATCCATGCAGAGATGTCAGAGAGGCAATCTGAGATTCGAGTTGGGATGGTTGGGTCATCGGGTGAAAATGACAGATAGAGCTGGGTATCATCGGCATAGCAGTGGTAAGAGAAGCCGTGCTGGCGTGCTGGATTGTTGTTTTTATATTGGGCATTCATTCAACATTCAAAATACAAATCCATTATGCTTCTAATTTGTTTTTTTGTTTGTTTTTTTTTAATCAAGCCTTGTGACATGTAGAACAAGAGTCTCTGTGCTGTACAGTTGGTTTGATGTCATCAGGTCACATAGTTTAGGAGCATAATGGATTTATATGCATTTTTATAGTATTTTTAATATGCAAAAAATGTACGAATTTTACAAAATCAAGCCTTGTGACACATGTAAGACAATCTCTATTAGAGCCACACAGAAAAAAAAGTTTTGCCATGTCGACATTAAAGTTGTCTTGTCGACATTAAACTCACAATGTCGGAAAATAAAGTAGAAATGAGTTCTACGTATGTAGTGGGAGAAACCGCTTCACAGGACCTGTTTGTTAAATGTGAACTAATGTAGCCATTTAAATGTGCTCTTCTCACAGAGGCGATGTGCGACAGCGCAAACACATTCCCGGTTTACAAGCCGGATGCACTAGTCCAGTTCTTTCGTACAGAAGTACTTATGGGTCAAGAGGCTAAACATTTCGCTAAAAGTGATATTACACCAACACCTAAGGTAAGTAAAAAGCCTCTGCCAATAGTCCCCATTTCATGTGCATCCTCTTACAAACTGAGACTGCCTGACATTTCTTGATCTTCTGAGTGGACTGATGGCTTTATTTGGTCAGATGAGCATTATGACGGTTATGATGGATGGTTATAACTCTCGTTACAGCCAGATGTCATACAACGACTATATATGAGGGTGCTGCAACTAGTGTTTCGCATCAAGCCAGAATCCTTGTATCTGGTGAGTATCTTTAGATGGCCATGTAGGCATCTAGGTGAATTCTCTACATAGTTCCTCACTGCAATAATTCACAAACTATTAATCTAATACGTATTTCTAGCAATGGTGACATGGACACCCTTGCAACAGACTAGCAACCAATTCCACAGCCTAGCGGTCAACATGTTTAATCCAACAACCAGCATCACAACAACCAAAGCTAGCCTAGCAACCACCTTCAGTTACCACCTAGCAACTATCTTAAGCAACCACCATAGCAGCCCTAAACTTCTAAAGAAATCACTCCAGTTGCCATAGTCACTATTTTTTGCTTGTTTTCCTAGAATTACATGCTCTAGTTTGCCATATTTTAAAATAAAATTACTGTTAATCGAGGATAGATATGGATTTAAAATGGGAGTGTTACCCCTATTTGAAGGGGAAGAGGGAGTTGTTGACAACTTTTTTCCCCCCTCCTCCCTAGGTGCCCTTGACTGAGAACATTCAGCATCCTTCACTGTATGACCAGACTGCACCACTCATGAATCTCTTCTTGCGCATGTGAGATGACTTTCTATTGATTGTTTTGTTATACATTTTTTTTGTTATTAACATTGTTTTAATTATGTAATACTTGGCTAATTTATCATTCAGTAAGTGGCATTCGTCTTTTAATTTTTTCTGTCATGTCTGAAACACTTGTTTGCATTTCAGGCGCCAGTTCCTGCCTATGTGTCACGTTTATGATTTTTCTCTTTGTGACTTGCTTACTCCTAGTAAGTGGTTACTTGATTTCTTAATTTTGTTATTATGTTCTGTCAAATTAGTTCAGGTTTTCATTCATTTCTGATGGGATGTGTTTTACGTTTTTTGCCCTGCAGGAGCTAAACAAACAATCACTGTTTTAAGTGGCATCATGAACTTCCTTCACTTCAGGAAACAGAGGATGGAGGTGACTGCAGCACACCAGCAGAACTTTGTAAGTTATCTCCCTGTGCTTCATACCTGCTGTGCTGTTAATTCTATGTCCTATAACTAATTCAGCTGAACATCCGGTATGGTGGAGCCAACTCGGATCCATTCACTGAATTAAATTGAATTCTGAAATTCATTTTTTTTGCTCAAATTTGGTCTATACACAGTAGTGATGGCGTACACAGGAATGGTGACCAGTTAACCGGTGGTTAAAAAATCAAAACCGATGAAAATGATCTGTAGTCGGTTAAAAACGAGTCAGTGTGGGTTTGTTTCAATTTACACAAACCGATAAGATGACTTATTGGAATTTGGACGGACAAGCACTGCATCTCTAGCCCACTCTCAAGTCTTAATTATTCCCGCATGCAAGCTGCAGAGAATCTCTAAATAAGTCTTTTGGCTGTATAAGCTGTGTATTTAGATGTATTGTTTGAAATAAATTAAGATGTACTGCTACAGTATACATCAGTTAATAAATAGTAAAGATCTGTCATGGTTGTCCTAAAGTTTGTTATGAAGTGTAAAAATCAAACAGATCATGTAATACCTAGCTTGGTATGTTGGGCCTCAACTCATTGCTCTGTTGAGCCATGACATATAGTACAAACAATTTTTTTATCTTCTGTGTTTTCTACTCATTTCATCATTCAGCGCAGCGAATATTCCGAAAAAATAGTTCGGTGTTACTTGTTTTTTGACGGCTTGACTTAAAGTTTAGCCCTAGGGTAAAATGTGACTGGTTAAACGACTAATGAGGCTCGGTGGTTGGTTAAGGATATTTGAGTTTGTTTTGTGGTGGTGGTGTTTTTTTTCTTTTTTTTTTTTTTTTTTTTGCATCCATATTACACAGAGCATAAATGCATAATTAAATTTTGATTACCATGATCTCGATTTTTAGCGTGAGAACATGGACAGGCAGAAAGCTTGCACACATGGGATCAAGGATGCCGAGAGAAGGATAAAGCAACTAACGTAATTCTTAATTTACTCATTTATTTTTCTCTTGTGTTCTTAATGTATATTTTTGATTCGGTCCTGTTGGCAAAATGGTACTTAGTACCCATCTACTACTGCTGCTAAAGTAGTGATGTAGTGATTGTATCTGAAACTAGCCCCCCTTTAGAAATATTGTTGCTTTACATTTTGGCATGTCAATGGTATACGATTAGTAATGAGGCTAAATTCTGATCAAAATTTTAGTAACCATGATAAGGGAAATGTTGAACTAAAATATTGTGAAGTGACATTTTCTTTTTCTTTGCTTGCTAAAGGACCATCCCCCCTGAGCAGCAGGCTGAAGCTAAAGAACTGGAGAAAGCCTTGGCCGAACTACATGAGAACACAACACAGGCTTATCAGGAAGTGGTAAGTGGAAACTTGAACTGTTTGCCCTCTGCTGTAATGTTTTGAAATGTCATCCCCCTGGAAGCAATCGTTTATCTAAATGTAATCTTGTCACCGACTTTACCACCATTGCCCTGCACCCACAGTCTGTCCCATGACGTTGAACATTTTTCTCTGACACACTTAGTGTGCTCTTTTTAAAATTCACCAAGTACATATTAGTGAATAACCCAGCCTAGCCCAACCCAGCCTCAGACACCACTTGCACGACTCAAGACATAAAAGAAACTAAACAAAACTTGCCGTATACAAAGCATGTCATTTAGCCTAAGGTACAATGACGCCAAGTAAAACGGGAAACAAAAATAAGTAAAGGTAATGCCTGCTAGACATTTCATTGTACATGACCCGCAAGCCAGTCTGTAACTATCCCTGCACTCCTCTTCCACATTTGAATCTTTGTAGCTTTTGCACCATAGATCCTTGCAGTAGACAGTTCCATCATCATAATGAGAATGAAAGTGTACCAACCATTTTCAGTATGCTCCTTTGAAAGAACACTTACAAATGTCTGTCTTCACTCTCTCCACCTTCACAGAATAACCTAAAGGCTGAAGTCGGCGATGTAAAGAATGAAAACAATGAAAGGATACAGAAAATGGTTTGTTTTATAATCACACTTCCACCTTCCAGTATTCATATATGGCCACCCAATGTCAGGTCAATTTGGGCACATCTTTCATTTGTCTGTAACTGACCAAGCAGCATCTCAATCTTGTCCTGTACATCACATTTAAAACGTCTACTATGAAGTGCATCTGTACTCATTGGGTTCACTCTTGGTAATTGTGAAAGGAAAGTGTGTCTATGTCTGTGTCTAGGTCTTAAGACCTGTGAAACAATATTTATTTTTCTGATGTCCATGTGAAATTTTAATTTTATTCCTGTTTTTGTTGTTACTTGGCTGATTCCATGGTGGTGTAGTTTTTCGTTTCACTAACCCAAATATAATTTGCTGTTATCAAGACTCCAAATGAGGCCAACAGCCAATCAGCTTCCAACATACAACAGCCAGTCAGCTTTCTGTTATAGACAGGAGTCTCTCTCGGATTGTAGCCTATGCAGACGCAAAACCGAGTTACGCCTAAGTTATGGGGGAAGTGCAGGTTTAGCGATGCCCTACTTGATTTGAAAACAAAACTCAATATAAGGATTGTTTGAGGCCAGTTACTAACAATGCATATATAGCCTACTGTTAATTATCCAAGAGGGTGATTAAACTGGTAACGTTTGGTGTAGCCCTAGCGTCTCATGCAAAAAGTGAGAAACATCTGACTGTGAACCCCCTTGCTAGCAAACCGCTCATGTCAGCCAACAATAGCTTTGATCATCTAGTTGCAGCATTATGGTTTCCATTATTCAAGTGTAAACAATAACTCGGCAAAATGCCAAATATTGGTTCAGGGAATTTTGACATCAACCATTTCAATTTTGTACACCTCCACAAAAAAAAATCTGAAAAAACTACATCTGTAGAAGGCCTATGAATTGTTTCAGTATTTACAATCCTCAACTTTGAAAGTTTTGACTCTCAAAAACCTCCCTTAAAGGTAGGCCTACACTTATGACTACAAATGAAAAAAATTACATGAATGAGCCAAATCTGATGCAGAAAAAGACGGTAAATATAATTAAATGTTTGCAATTGCAAACTTGCTGGACTAACACCCTTAAGGATAAATTTCTCATGTTACATATTTCAACTATTAAAAGATTAATAGAATTAGCATTTTTAAAATACATTTAAATTTAAAAATTAATTTACAATTAACAAATGTATGTAATTCTGCCTGCAGAAACCCTATATAAAAGGCTGCGCAAATGACTGAAAAGCCATTTTGTTATTTATAGATTATAAATCTGTATATAAAATTTTTGTAGCTGCTGAAGCACATTATATGCATTATTCACTTTGGGTGAAATTCTCCAGGTGGCTTGATTTAAAAAAAAAAAAAAAAAAAAACGCGTAGCGGCGCTTTTTTAGCTTGCACACATTCCATCATATACTTAAGTCACTTGGGCGCCAAAAGGCCAGTTGCGCGTTTTAGGCGGAGCAACCCTGAAATTGTTCCAGAGTTCCATTGCATAATCTTAAAGGAGATGGCCGGTACAAACACATATCCAATACCGACCTCTGGTCACCCCCAGCATTCCGCATTTTACACCGTTTTAGCCAAAGCTTTCATTAGCCTTACACTGCTACACTGGGGGCATTGCATAGTCTATGCAGCTAAATGTTTTACACCATTAACAAGGTTCAGAGTAACTCCATATTTTATTGGTAGACTTCTGAGAGCCCAGACATTTAAAATGAGAATTTTGAAAGTGTACAGGTACTTTATTACTTTGAACCTTGTTAATGGAGAAAAAAAAAAGCGATTTATCTTCATAGACTAAGCTGTGCCCCTATAGCTAGCAGTGTAAGGTTAATGAAAGTTTCGGCTAAAAACGTTTTGATGCGTAATGGTGGGGGTGAACGGAGGTGGGCATTGGATCTTCCAGTACAGTCCAGGTCCAAATCACACCGGCCTTCTCCTTTATATTGCAAAGTTGATTTCATAGTAATTTGAAAGTTTGAGAATTTTGAAATGACATCACTTTGAGATTATGTGGGGGGGGGGGGGGGGGGGGGGTGTTCCTGTGTGACTACAATCTTATCTTTATTTCTCCTCCCTGTGTTCCATGGAACAAACAGGGAGCACATTTTAAATGATTTTTGCTAAATAAGCAGTGCTTAATGTATTGTTGTTGCGCATAGTTTATGGATTCAATTAAGTTGTATTCTGTGGTATTTGCAAATGTTTCTCACTGGATGAAATATGTCTGTGTTCGTAATTTGATTTTGAAAGCTTAGCCGATAGGCACAGACATGCACTTAATCTTGTCATGTCATGCCTATTCAAATTTAAAGTCATGGTTTGCACTTTACATTGACTACAACTGCATTCATGGTTATTCCAAAACTCCTTGTTCCATGTTTTTCTGATGGCCATAATCCACGACCTTGGCTCAGAGACTGCCCTCTATTTTGGGTTAATACCGCTCCTTTCGTAAGGCCGCCTTGATTTTGAATTTAAGTGATGTAGTAGGGGTAGGCATCTACAGAGGAGAATAAGGGCAGTTCAAAAGCACGTAAATGAAATCGCTTAAAAACAGACTTGTGCTTATCTGAGAATTCCGCTCATTGTGTCTCTGTTTACGTCTAACTCTTACGTTGCAACTGTCTTTTTTTGCGGATAGAGCCAGCTAAAGACGGATGCGAATGCCCTCAAAGAGGCCATCAGTAAACTCAAGTCTCAGATCGTAGAGTCGCCCGAGGAGCTTAAGAGTGAGATGACCAAGATGAAGGAGAATATCAAAAGCATTAAAAACGCAAAAGTACGTAATGGAGGCTACTGGTGGTAAGGCTTGGTTTGTCGATTGTTAGTGAATTTTCTGTTTTGGCTAAATTTAGCATAAACACTGTTCCTTCACTTTATTTTTATTTTAAATCTAAACTTTAATTACAAATTCAAGTTGTTTGCCTTTTCTTTATATGGATAGCATTTCTTTAGCCCTTCCATGAGCACTACTGCTTGAGGCTGCTATACATGGTCCTAACCTTCAGCACCATAATCAAAAACTCTTTTGAAGGGGGTCAAACCTGCAACCCAACCTGAACTGGTTCTCTGCCACCATCTCTAATGAAGATGTATGAGAAGGGTTTTATCTAATTGTTTGTTTGTGTGTGTGTGTGTGTAGGAGCTGGCAGATGAGAAGTTGGTGGAAATGCAGATCAGTGTGCAGGCGGTGGAGCAGAGCAAAGTAGAGATCCAGCTGCTGTACAAACTGCTACAGGACCTCCAGGCCAGTATGACTAAGGCGCAGCACCAGCAGGAGAAGGTGAGGAGTAAATCTGTGCAGTGAGGTCAAAGCCAAGGTTTTGTGTGCAAGGCGGCGTTATGCATTCTAAGGCACATGCAGTATGCCATTTTGGAAATGGCATCTGACACTCAAAGTGAGGAATTACTTTTGCTGTGTGTGTGTGTGTGTGTGTGTGTGTGTGTGTGTGCATGTGCGCGCGTGTGCGCGCATAGATCCAGCAACAGGCCGCTGAGTATGAGCAGCATCTGAAGGAACTGAAGGCTGTGGGCATAGAGGAGGCCCAGCTGAAGAGGGGTCTGACCATGAAACAGGACAAGGACTCCAAGCACCACATCCGGCGGCAGAAGAAAAAGGAGATGAAGGACCACCACCTGCGTAACATCATGGGGTAAGGACTGTTGCCCAGGAAACATCAACCACATACGCAGCGCTGAAACGACTCGCAGCATTGCCATACACACTGGTGGCAACAATAGCCCTTTTTGTATGGTGGTCCAAACCTTGTGCTTAAATTTTAAAGTTGATTCTAGATTGGTCTAAGCTTAAACAAGGCTTGTACAACCTGATAATGTAATGATTTCCCAGTGATGTAATGCTCAGCCCTTCTCGCTAATGTAAAAAAAAATTGCCATACTCTTAATCTAAGTTACTTAATGTGTGTTTTGTGGCCCCTCTCCTGCACTACAGGGAATATGACCGGGTCCATCAGAAGCGCGAAGAGGTGGTGGAGGAGATCCATGAGCTGAAGAAGGAGACCCAGCAGCTCCGGGCCAAGATGCAGAGCATGAAAGACACCTGCAACAAGGAGATCCAGAGAGCACAGGTATTACTTCACACACACACACACACACACACACATATACACTGCTCACAAAAATTAAAGGAACACTTTAAAGAAACACATTAGATACATCAGATCTCAATATGAAGTTGGATATCTATACAAATAACAACAGGGCAATGTCTTAGGAACAAAAGGATGCCAAGTCTTTTAATGGAAATAAAAGTTTTCAGCCTACATAGGGCTCAATTGTGTAGACACCCTAAAATCAGAGTGAAATGAAGATGTGGCAGGCTAGTCCATTTTTTTTTTTAAACTTAATTTCTGCAACTCAAAATGCTTTTCAGTATCTTGTGTGGCCCCCACAAGCTTGCATGCATGCTTGACAACGTTGGGGCATGCTCCTAATGAGACGACAGATGGTGTCTGTGTGAGGGCATCCCTGAGCTGTTGTATAGTTTGAGGAGCAACCTGGCGGCGCCTAATGGACCGAAACATAATGTCCCACAGATGTTCTATAGGGTTTAAGTCAGGGGACCGTGAAGGGCATTCAATTGTTTCAATTCCTTCATCCTCCAAGTACTGCCTGCATACTCTGGCCACATGAGGCCGGGCATTGTCGTGCATTAGGAGGAAACCAGAACCTACTGCACCAGCGTAGGGTCTGACAAAGGGTTCAAGGATTTTATCTCGATACCTTATGGCAGTCAGAGCACCATTTTCTAGGCAGTAGAGGTCTGTGCGTCCCTCCATGGATATGCCTCCCCAGACCATCACTGACCCACCACCAAACCTGTCATGTTGAACGATGTTGCAGGCAGCATAACGTTCTCCTTGTCTTCTCCAGACTCTTTCACGTCTATCACAGCTGCTCAGGGTGAACCTGCTCTCGTCTGTAAAAAGTACAGGGCGCCAGTGGTGGAAACCAATTCTGGTGTTCTTGAGCAAATGCCAGTCAAGCTCCACGGTGCTGAGCAGTGAGCACAGGGCCCACTACAGGACGTCGGGCCCTCAGGCCATCTTCATGAAGTCTGTTCCTGATTGTTTGGGTAGAGACATTCACACCAGTGGACCTCTGGAGGTCATTCTGTAGGGCACGAGCAGTGCTCAGCCTGTTCCGCCTTGCGCAAAGGAACAGGTATCGGTCCTGCTGATGGGTTGAGGAACTTCTACGGCCCTGTCCAGCTCTCCGAGAATAACCGCCAGTCTCCTGAAATCTCCTCTATGTTCTGGAGATTGTGCTGGGAGACACATTAAACCTTCTTGCTGCAGCACGTGTGGATATGCCATCCTGGAGAAGTTGGACAACCTGTGCAACTTCTGTAGGGTTAAGGAATCGCCTCATACTGCCAGTAGAGATAATTACTCAAGCCAAAACTAGCACGAGTGAAAAACCAGCCAAAAACGATCAAGAGGGAGAAACTTGAAATGACCTCCACATGTAAAACCAGTCCTGTTTTGAGGGGTTTCTAATTGTTGCCACTGTAGTGCACCTGTCGTTAAGTCCATGAACACCAATACAGCTGAAAGTGATTAACAATGCCCTCAGCTGCTTAACCAACCATAAAATTATCAGACAGGTTTAATTGATTTCATGCCAGACCCAATAAAAAAAGTGTTTCTTTTTTTTGTGAGCAGTGTGTATAAATATATTTATCCTGAGATTAACTATACCATCTACACACACACACACACACACACCACCTGTGTCATCTCTAGGTGACAGGGTTGTCTGTTTACTGTTCACTCCAAGCATTTTTGACTGTGCTGCCACTTAAATATTAATTAATGTGACCCTGTGAACATAATAGATGAGATGTTGTAATAAATGAGTTGTGAGATTGAATCCCATGTGAATGAATCCATAGCCCTGCTCATGTCACTTGACATTCCTGTACCTTATCCGTTCAGTCCAATTTTATGGTTATTTTTCCTGCAGATATCATTTGGTGACCTTGAATGGGGTTATGATTAATTCATTCCGGATTGCAGATTAAGATAATGAAAATTATATAATAATAATAGTGGAGTAAATAATGGTGATTA
>JAGFZM010001147.1:115599-145715 GCA_017657215.1 Limnothrissa miodon
TTAATTTTTGTGAGCAGTGTATATGTATATATATATATATATATATATATATATACATACACACACACACACACACACACCACCTGTGTCATCTCTAGGTGACAGGGTTGTCTGTTTACTGTTCACTCCAAGCATTTTTGACTGTGCTGCCACTTAAATATTAATTAATGTGACCCTGTGAACATAATAGATGAGATGTTGTAATAAATGAGTTGTGAGATTGAATCCCATGTGAATGAATCCATAGCCCTGCTCATGTCACTTGACATTCCTGTACCTTATCCGTTCAGTCCAATTTTATGGTTATTTTTCCTGCAGATATCATTTGGTGACCTTGAATGGGGTTATGATTAATTCATTCCGGATTGCAGATTAAGATAATGAAAATTATATAATAATAATAGTGGAGTAAATAATGGTGATTATACACATGTATTTTACTCCTGTAACAAACTTAAAAAATATTGGCTGGCAGTTCAACATCTTATACAAGAAAAACTAAGTAAGGAAGTGTCATTACAACAACATAATGCAATCTTGGGCATAAGACCCGAAGGACTAGAAAAGGAACACTTCTAACTCTTTTGGGTCTTTAGAATAACAGCACTTAAACTAATAACAAGGAATTGGAAAAAAAATAGAACCACCGAGCATAGATAAGTGGTTGGAAAGCATAGAGGAAATGCGAAATATGGAAAAAATAACTCATAGAATCAGTAATAAAGAAAATGTGTATAACAAAAAATGGGCCCTTTACTAATGTTACAATAAGGAGTTGTCTTAAACCATACCCATGCATACCCTTTGCAGTTTATTGGGGTTAAATTTTATTTATTTACTTATTTGTATTGTTATTTTGTTTATGGGTGTTTTGGGTGGGATTGTGTCTGTGTGAATGGGGGTGAGAGAGGGGGTGAGGAGTGGTAGAAGAAGGGAAGGGGGGGGTTGAGAGTTTATGTGGGTGTGAAGGTGGGTGAATGCGTGGATGGGTGATTGGTAGGTGCGAGTGAACGAGGGGACAGAAAGGTGGGAGGGTCTTATGAGTATCATACTGTACATGTCAATGGATCGATGTGAAGACAATAGTAGGCCTACTGTTAGAGCATAGGTCAAATTGAGCATAGAATTAGTTAAATGCATAGGAGCATGTATTGTATGAATATATATTTATAATATATATATTTTTTTTTTTTGCTTGATTGTTTGCGGTCTTCTATGATTATGATTACATATAAGGTTATATATTCTTTCTTTAGTCAATGATTATGACCAATCTGATGGGATTTAGTTACTGTTATTCACGAGTGGGAATGGTGAAATGCACCTAAGGGTGAAGAAAAGAAGGGGGGGGGGGGGGGGGGAAAAATTTTTAAAAAAATTAAATAATAATTTTTAAAAAAAAAATGAGGGAGGAAAAAATGAACAAAAAAGAGAAAAAAAAAAAAAAAAAAGATAATGAAAATTAAGACTAAGTAATTATTTGTAAAGGTACTTGTACAAAGCAAATTGTTATGCACTTGTTTGAATTATTTATTTATTTTATCTTTCTCTATCCCTCACTTAGGCTCTCTATGATAACCTGTTAAGCAGCCTGGATCAGTTTCACAAGGGCATTGAAAATCACATTGTTGAAGTCAGAGCAGATATTCAAAAAGTAAAATCTAACTTCTAGACCTGCTTTTTCTCCTGTTGCCTTTTCTTTAACATTTGTAATTCCCATGTTTTCTATCTTAATGGGTTCTTTAACACCTGCGCCACCATCTCTAATGAAGATGTATAAAGACAGAAAAAACTCTGTGTGAGAAAGCTGGCAGATGAGAAGTTGGTGGTATTCTGGACATGCTTTTCTCCTGTTAACTTTTCTTTGACGTTTGTAATTGTAATGTCATGTTTTCTATGTTAATGTAAGTTATCATTTACAAATAAAGAATGTAACCTTTCCTAAAGATTTAGTTTCTTATTTCATTAAGGTAAACATTCATGTGTTTAATTGCCTGTGTTTTTACATCAAATTGCACCCACAGGCATATCCCCTGACATTTCCATCTCTAGTGAAACGTCTTCATAGTCCGTTTGCCCAAAACTAAACACCTTGACTCCTTATAATTCTGTATGGTAATCGCGTTTGTTTATTGTACCATGGCTTAGGCATAATACTAATGTGATTTATATTTTTGATGGGACACAATTTCTTTCTAACTTGATTAGAATATTTTGTGCCCTTTACAACAACGTACACCAGTGAGTAAACCACTATAGAGAACAAGATCAGTGTATTGACAAGAACAGTTAAAATACGCCTCTTGTAAGATTTTTAGATTGATTTTGTTGACCTTGGTGAAAAGCTGTCCAAATTATTTTCATGGGTACACCCTACCACTTGTGGCCCTGATCAAGTGTGCAATAAATCAGACATTGATTGATAACCAGGCTAATTCACAAATACACCTTTATATCTCTTATTTAAAATGTTATCTTGTGTTATGTTATTTTAGAAATTAGTGAAAAATAATTGGTACTCAATGAATGCTTCATAAGATATATGCAAATGTATAGGTGTTGTTCAAAGTTGAATGCGTTGTATAGGGCACAAAATATTCTAATCAAGTTCAAATGGAGTAGTGTGGGTATCTACAATAGGATCTATATTTAAGGCGTCATCACAATCAAGTACACTATAAATCTACATCTATTCCACCGTTAAGGGGAAAAAAAGAAGGCAAGGTTATATAGGCCTAGAACAGGAAAAACTAGACCTACCAAACAGACCATGATGAGCCCGTAAAATAATCAGCAACCACTTTCACATTTGTTTCTGTTGCATTACATTTCAACGAAAGGTGTGCAATGCAGCTGGTTGGGACAATATGCTTTTCGTTGTTTCATTGTAGTCCAACACTTTTCAGCCTAGATTCTCATCGTGAATATGGTTGGTTTTGGTGTGTGTCCCTTAGCATATTGTGTCAACAGGAAGTTATGAATTTCGAAGACTGCTACAGGCACAAGGTTTTTTTTTTTTTTTTTTTTTGCTTTTCAGAGTAGACTTTCATAACAATGTACCCAGAACATACCGAAATACTGCTTTAATGGAAGCACTTCTTTGGCAGAAATTGTGTGTGACATTCACTGGGAAACAATTTTAAGATTTAGACTCATTTAGTCTCTTTACCAAAAGGTTATCATGACAACATGAAGATGGGGCCTTTTTTTAGAGTTAATCTGGGCAATTGATGATGGAGACTCGGGAACTAGTTGAAGTAGACATTTCAAATGGATATAAAACCCAAGATATGTGGAGAAGAAGAGCAGAAGGGCCATGATGGCAGAGATGGAAGCTAAGCTCATAGCCCTAATAGGCTGGCTCCCACTATTTATGTAGCCTTTGTATTCGTTCACTGTAAATGATTAATCACCTAGTCAGAGATAATGGTCGACTGTAAATTAGCTCAATAAAAATGTCTTTCCCTGTCCCTTTTTGCTGGCTCTCCTAATCGCTAAAGGAATTTTGCGGGAGGCGGCGTTTGCGAAGTCGATCAGTTTTGACAGATGTGAAGCGTTGGCGTTACGTCTACCAAAATATTTTATCTTTACTTTTACAATGGCAGATGCCAGCAGATCATTTGAGTGTGTCAAAGGTCATGTAATATGGGCAATGATAAGCACAAACTTTTATAAATATTCCTCGAGCCAAGCGACCACTCAGAATTTTTACGTTCTCATTTTGACAAGAGAATTGCAGTAGGTCGATTCTCCACATATCGCTGCAGTAAAGGCTCCTGGAATTTTCTGTGTCCACTCCTACTGGTGCAGCCTTGAAGTTTCACTTTCATTTTCAGTGAGCTAGTAAAACGTAGTCTGTTGCACGAACTCAAATAACGACAGGAAGACGAAAGAGTAAGTAGGCTAACGCAAATGCCCTGTGTTCTGTGTCAAATGTAGGCTTTGAGAGTTGAGAATTGAGAGTTGTTCTGTAACTATTAGAAATCAGAACTGACGTTTTCCTTAAAGTAGGCCTACATTTTAGCCCAAACTAGATTTTACACTAAGAATGGCATAAACTCTGCGGCGTTTCACAGTTTATGATTCAACGAAGAGTGTAGCCTAATAGCGAAAATATTTGCTTATCATTTAATGCACAGTAATAAGACAATGTGATTTTGTATGCTACTGCAATATCGATGTAAACATTTTCGTAGGCCTACCTTCTAGGAAACCGAAACCAACGAGAGGACTCAATCGATAGGCACAAGGTCCTACGCCTACTCAAATGAGTAGCCTGAACCTTATATTTTAGATTGGAGCTATGAACATGAGTCAACCAGAGGAACCCATGGAGACTAGTCAGGTAGGCTACCAGAAAACCACATGAGTAGCCTAGTGGCAATAAAAACTTTGGAAGAATAAGTTCAAACTGTGCAATCTGCAAATATGAACTTATTTTGTTGAACTCAAGCTATTTCAAGATTGTGACTTAAGGCAAGCAATTTACAAAATGTAGAATAATGATCTGCATAACAATCCATGATTCAATAATTGCTTGATCAATTGAAATTATACTAGCCACTTAATCTTTAAGGCATCAGGCACGGGTAACACGTGAAATAACTGGCATTATAGCTGTCAAGCTGAAAAGCTGCTGAAAGTTATGCACTAATCATGTACTTTTGCCTTATTGATTGTTGCCTATGGCTATTGGTTCCTCCTCCATATTCTAGTAAATCTGATTCACTCTACGGGATGTGGGTCTCCAGGGGGGTGTGAACCAGCATTATTAATGATGAATTAATTTTCAACTATTAAATGAATTGACAGCTGTTAGGAGAAATGATTAGTCTGCCATACTGTTGGCTATTGTAAAAGTACTTCTATACAAAGTGAGTTAAGTAGGCCTATTTATTTTTTCATAAGTTCTTAACAGAACTTCATTCGACATTATTATTATTACGACTTGTAGTAGTAGTATAATGATGCATAGGTTCTAGCTAAAGTTGACAGCCCAGTGCTCTATAAACATAGGCTAAACAATAGCCTATCCTATTAGACATGATAATATAATTAATAATATATTATTACGTTGTCAGTTAAGTTTGCAATTATTGTAGTGTTTTCTAGATGTGAACATCAGGTCACTAAATTGTAACCCTGTGTAAATGTGATCTTAGACTAATTTAGACTTTATCCTACAGTCCATTGGCAGATCTCAATCCCTTGCAACTGGGCCTCCAAATTACACCTACCATGGCCCTCAGGGTGCACAACCACAAGCTGTGAACCCAACCATATCTACCCAATCTGGGGAACAAGTAAGACAATCTGAAGACTCTTCAATGGTAAGACTTGGTTTCCATGACTAGTCTGCCAGTAATTTTAAAATTGCATAATACATTGTACGTTGGCTTTTCATAGAAACAATAGAAAAATTGTAATTTGCAAAGATCAGTCAGTAATATATAGATGATCTGGATCCTACTGAACTGTAAAATAAATTATATAATACAATATCATTTCTAGAGTGGCATGCGAAATGTCGACATCATTGAAATACTACCATTATGTGAAATAAACAAGTGTTGCTTGCATTCATGTTGAGTGCAATTTCTTTTTGTCTACATATCAACAGGAGGTGGATGGTGAAGACCTCTACACTGCTGGCTTAGAAAACCAGGTTTGTTGGGACAGATTAAAAAATAATGATTAAGATTTTATTATGTTATTAAATATTGGGCAAGTGATATTGGTTCATTATAATAACCCAATGGGTCCTGAGCTCTTTTTACTTTTTAACCTTGTATCTGCCTTATCTGCCTTATTCTTGTGCCATGTGATTTTGAGACCAGGTCACCAGGGCAGAGACAATTGTAATACATTGATTTGCGAGGGCTTCAGATGGGGCCCTCAACCAATCATGAGCTATAATATTGAGAGTAACAGTAATAAATGTTCTAAAGTTTAACGAGTTTTGAGCAATGGCTGTTGTTTTTTAGCACTGGGCTGTTCTGAGCTGTAAATGACTCTGGGGAACTTCTCGCAGTAATGAGAACAGTGACATCTGGTGTTGGAGGTGGAGGCCCCCTTCTTTTCCAAACAAAGGGCTCCATCATGCACACGCCGTACTGTGCTTTTGCTACTTGTGCAGCCTGTCAGTGCTATTCTGTGCAAGCGCATCATTCTTTTTTCAGTGTACGTTGTCTAGATAGGAGATTGCTTTGCACTCGGGTATGTCAGTGAAAAAAAGGGGTATGGTCCTGCCCAAAGCTTACAAGTTGCTAATATAGGGGTGCAGAAAGTAGGTGACCAGAAAAAATGCGGTCAAGAATCAGTCGTGCATTGTTCAAAGGCTATTTTTGGGATATGGAAGAGTGCACAGTGCATGCACACGCTGCTTCTTTCATCAGCAGGAGCCATCAGCAGTGCGTAATATAAAAAGCATTTTCATGTGGAGGGAAACTTCGAAGTCCGCGAAATTCAAATGTACACACAAATCACATAATGGCTATTTAAATATATAACATTTGCAAAACTTAGTTGATTGCAGTAATCACTGAGAATTAATTACATTACATAATTGCATTTAAGACAACACATTTGAACCATGCGCCAGGTGCAAGGTTGACTTCTTAAGTAGTCAAAATACCGTTTCACGCTGGGACCACCCCCAAAGACAAAAGTGCTGTAGACTTCTGACAATGCACTTATCATTAAAATGGAGCCCAAAATGTAACATTATAACAAAGTCCTGATTATACCTAGTCCTTAATGCAAACACATCTATCAACAAGCAGCTTGAGAGATCACAGTGAGCCTTCTTCTCAATCAAAGCGTTAGAGTAGTTAAAGAAACTAGTAAGCACATTTTACTCTGTAGATTCCCCCACAATCTGGAAGAAGTATTGACTATTACCAGTGCCTAGAGCAGGGGTAGGCAAACTTTTTGACTCGTGGGCCACAATTGGTTGTAAAATTTGATAAAGGGGCCGTGCCAGGAGCAGATGGATGTAGTGTTTGTGTGTAAAGTAATATAAATGACATGTCATTATATTTCACAGTTTTGTCCTGAATATGAATATGCAAGTTTTTTTGTTTTTTTGTTTTACTAAAAATAATGCATTTATTAACATTGCAGGGAAAATACTGAACAAAGGTTTAGTAATGTTATTTAATATAATTTTGAAAGTTTTGGCGGGCTGTATATGGCCCCAGGGCCTTAGTTTTCCCATGCCTGGCCTAGAGGTTGGCCTTGGAGACTTGATTAAACCTGTTTGCATACAGTTAAAGCTATGGGCCACCAACCAAACAAATCTTTTGTAAAGTTGGTGAAACAAATGGACAGTTTTCTACCCCTCATGCTTTACCTATACTTAATACAGGACTATGCATTGTCCATGGACAATGAAAATGACCATTAGATCACATATAGGGGTTGTAGGCTTCTTTAAAAACATAGGTTTGGATGTTTATCTTGAGCCTTACAGGACTGGCCAATATTTACATGCCTCATTTAAATAGGTATACATGATGTACTGTAAGAAAACTTGAGGGACAATAAGGTTATGCTGTAATATAATGTAATAGTCATACAGAATGTTGGCTTTGTTAAAATATCACCATAAGATGAAATACTTTCATACAATTTCATAATGTCTGCATAATTATTCACAGGAGGTGGGAAGAACTGAACAAGACATCAACACTACTGGACAGGATAACCAGGTTGGTGGTTCAGATTTTTGTGTCAGTGCCACTTTACTAAATGTAGCATATTATGCTTTGGGTTATAGAAAGTACAGTACAATGCCTCATAGTACTCATTCATGCAAAACAACAAATTAGGTTACCTAATTATCAAGTTATCTAGTTTTTCCAAATCATTTTGTATTTTGTATCTACAGCCCATTACTGACTGGTAAAATACCAAACAGCCTAAGGTACTCCTAAGGTACTCCTATCTCCTCAAAGGAATGTGAAAGGGCTCTCTTATTGGTTGTTTTCATGTTACATCCAAAAGACAGCCATAATTAATTATTATTAGTCTTAAAACTATAGACTAAATACTATTATTAGTATATAATACAAATACAGTTTTTACATTGGTAAAAAAAAAAATGGCTCCACACTTTTGTGTTAGACGGTCTCTCTTGTTTGCATTTCTTTTACCGCTTCTAGAATATTTTGTGTTCAATTTAAGAACAAGAAGCTGTTTTTTAACTTGCAAGCAGTGTGCTGCCTGCCCTCTCACTCAGGCTCCAAACACACATGATGAAAGGTGTTGTGTCTGTGTGTAGGCTTATGTTGTGTCTGTGTGTGTGCTTCAAGTAGGCATAAATTAGTTAGCCTACGAACAAAATTATATCCAAATAGGACAAAACTGCAGTAAAAAAAACTGTTTACTGTGGTCGCTTAGAAAACACCTCTCTTGAGACAAGTAATAGCCTACATTTAGTATTTCAATGAACATGGGACAGACAACTCTCCACTCCAAGGACATGCAGGAGAGTTTGTGTTGACTGTATGGGAGCAATAGATCATTTTAAAATATTTAAATAAATAAAACACAGTAAATATCAAAAGAAGTCTATAACATATATAGGGGTGTGCACAGTAATGTAGTGAAGAAAAACAGTCTATTTGCAAACAATGACATTGTGAAATTCATGTTTTCCTTGCCTTTGCCTCTTTGCAATTTCCCAACCTAAATTTGCAGTTTGCACTAAAAGTTCTTTGGCTGTGTGTCTTCAGGTTGCAGTGTGTGTAGCCCTGGCCCACTCTGGCCCCTGTCCAGAACTGCCTATACTAGCCTAGAAATCTAGATAGTGCTTTTGGTATCTTTTCAGGCTAATTCACGAGCAAAGATGGATTGAATGACAACTTCTGATTTTGCCCTTATATCGGTCATAGCCAGAATATATATTATGATCTTATGGTCTGGCAGGTCATAGTCATACAGTATCCCACCATGGTGTAAAATTGTAAATTAATTAGAATTATCAACATGTTTTTTGTCGAAGTGCCATCAACTGAAATACTGCAAGGTTTGGATATCCTTGATTGTCTTATTGCCCAACAATAATTCACTTTCCCCTCTTTATACACTGCTATCTCAGGGGATCTCCAAATTATGATCTCCAAATTAAATTATAACTCAACAGCCTTTGAGATCCTCACAGATCTATCCACCTCTGCAGACATTAAACAAAGCTATGGATGTATGTATTGGCATTGTGGTGTACATTATTAAGAAAATAAACGAAATGTTGTCTTTATTTTGATTACCATTAGATAGCAGCTAAAATGTAGACAGCAGAAATACACTCACATTTTGGCATATATAAACCATTTCTATTTTCAGCATTGGATTTGGAACAACTAATTGTTCAGATGCTAATGACTCTGTCTTCTTCAGTCCATAGCCAATAATCCTGGGTTTATTTCAAGTCCTAATGCGAGAGACTCAACCTCTCAAACAAACCCACAGGAGAATCCCACACCTCTGAAAGAACAAGTAAATATAAGAAAAGATAAAATGTCTTGTTGACACATTATTTACAGAAGTATTCATATTATAGACCTTTTCTCATTGTAATGAATATCATAATTTAAATGTGCCTTTTTCTGAACAACACCTTTAGACGTCTGCTTCTTTGGATGCGCAGGATGTTGCAATGGTCCTTGTGCAACTAGACTGGAAAGGAAAAGAAACCCCTCCAAAATGGGAAATGAATTTAGAAAAAAGCCTACAGACTCTGCTCAATAAAAAATTTCCAGGAGCAGTTACTATCGAAAGACTGGTTTTACTCACTTTAGAGACCATCAAGATTGTAATAAGTCCTTCAAAAGGTGAGAAGTCCTTTATTTTAGATGTTCCATGTTTTGAGTATTTTGAAGACTGTTTTTACTACATTTCTTGCTACATTTCAGGCTGTGAAATTCTGCTGAACATGAAAAATGCCTCATTAAAATTTAAGGACAATTCAGAGGTTGAAGTGCACTTCAAATACAATATTCCATTGGAGGACAATTCTCCAGTAGCAGCTAACCTTACACAATCTGAAAGTTACATGCAAAAAACACAGCATACACGTGTAAGTTTAATAACAGTAATATAGATTGAGACAATATGTACAAAAAAGGAACAATGTCAAATGCTGACTCTGTTTTTGCAGATTCCTTTGACAGTGAGTGTTGAAGTGGATACCCGTAAGTATACGGATGAGCTTGCAAATTCCCTTTTGGGTATCTTTGCACGATACAGAAAAGGCAGTCATACTCTCACAGTGAGCGGGACCTTTGAAGAGGTAGATGCATTTCAGCAGCAATTCAACCAAGTTGTTGGAAACCTAGATGCAATCAAGGCCCAGACCACATCAGAGCACAGCAGCAGTGAGCAGATGAAGAGAAGTCATGATCCAATGAGAGTGCCACTGCTTCAGTACTGGTACTTCAATCACATGTACAGGAAAGAAATAGAAAGAATTCAAGAAAAACATAGGGTGGAAATTGAAGCTAGTGTGTGTGTTGAAATAAAAGAAATGAATGGATCCAAAAGTACTTCATTCATAGATTCCTCTCAGGAATTTCAGAACCTTTTTTTGAAACACACTGCTGAAATTTGCAGTGTTTCAGTCCCAAATGCAATTGAGGTGGCAAAGGATATTCAGGGTTTGAATTCCAATCTCATGTTAAATGGGTCTTGCCAGAACTGGAGCCTTGTAGGACCACGTAATCAAGTAGATTCTGTATTGAAATTTCCGAAGTTGAAGATTGACACAGAAAGATCCGAGGGAGTACCCAGGGAAAAGACCCAAAACAACACTGCCCATAGAGCGTTTAGTTGGGATGGGCCCAAGGGTATTGAGATGAACATTGTTGACCCTGCCATAAGCAATGGAATCAACATAAATAACACTCATTGGGAGATATTGAAAAATGCTTACATGAAGCAAATTAAGAACCTTGAGAATAAATTTGGTGTTGCCTTCCAAGAAAGTTCAAACAATGGTGGTAAAACTGTCAAAGCACAATCCCCTGCAAATCAAATACCCAATCTTGAGCTAAATGCCATGAGGGCACTCATGTGTCTTTATCAAAAGGTAGCCATGTCCACTATGAGTTGTTCGTTGCAAAATGTGTCTTTCAATCAAACTGACAAGGTCAAGAAACGTCTAGATGAGCTCCGTGTAATGAATCCATCCCTTGGTGTCGAGACGAGGTCTGATTCCAATGGAGTCTGGATGTTGATCGGCATTCAAGATCATTTACGTTTCGCAGTGAGAGAAATTGAGAAGACACTTGGTGGCTTTGTCTTTGATAGGGATCACAAGGACATGATTGGATATGATCAAGATGCTGAGTTCATGAGGCCATTCACTGATGGACCATCGTGGGAATGGTCTGGAGCAGTATACCATGGGAGTATTAATGCACCTGGGGCATTAAGGGGATTTGAAGAAGGAGCAGAAAGGGATAGAACCTATGAAAGAGCAGAGAGGAAGGAAACTAATGGATTTGGAAATAATCAGAAAACAGTACCTGATTTTAAAGGTGGTCCACGTGATGATCACACAACACAGCCCACCGGGGCTGATGGAGAGGAAGACAAAGAAGACAAGTGTCCTATCTGCATGGATGAGTTTACCAATAAGGAGAAGATTCCCTGCGGTCATTGTTTTTGTAAGGAATGCCTGAAGAGGTGTCTAGACACCATGGGTGCTAAATGTCCAGTGTGTACAAAAGTGTTTGGAAGAATTGAAGGAAACCAACCAGAGGGAACGATGAACACACACATCAATAAGTCCACACTTCCTGGTTTTAAAAAATGTGGAACTATTGTGATCAACTATAATATTCCCAGTGGCATTCAGACGGTATGGGAGGTTATGCTTTAAATTTTGGGTCTCATTCTAAAGCTGCAATCATTGCTACTATAATTGGTTGAAAGTTTTGAATTTAGTACTTTAATATTTGTATTGTGTGTGTGTGTGTGTGTGTGTGTGTGTTTTAGAGGAAACATCCTAAGCCAGGACGCCCATTCTATGGTGCACAAAGAACAGCTTACTTGCCAGATAACAAAGAAGGAAAGGAGGTACTTGCACTGCTGAAGAGGGCCTTTGACCAGAAATTAATATTTACTGTGGGCACCTCGCGTACATCAGGCTCGGATGACTGCGTTACCTGGAATGATGTCCATCATAAAACCAACATTTCTGGAGGACCACAGAGGTAGCTGATTAATAAGTGAAACTTTTCACTAAGGGCTGTGTAGTCTTTGTAACTCAGCACTTGAATTTGATTGCTTCAGATATTGCAGGAAGTACCCGGTTGATTTAATTTTATTTCAGGAAGTCTAATTGTTTGGACATTAACATTATTTTTACCTATTTTGTTAGCTTTGGCTACCCAGATGACACCTATCTGAAGCGAGTGCGGGAAGAACTCAAAGCCAAAGGCATTGAGTGAAAAAAATTACAATTGTCAGACCAAAGGGTCTTTAACTTGGAAACAGATGGAAGATGGTAGATAGAAGAAGTCTTTTTGCTGTAGCTTATCTTTTCTGTTGTTGAAATGATTGACTAATATGCTTTATTGTAATTTACTGAGATATTTGTGTGTAATCATAAGACTATAGAGAATAGAAGTGGGGCCATGAGGAATGTGTAATGTTTATTCTGCTTTGGATTTCTGGTGATGGAGTAGGCTATTATAACTAGTTTTCATTTACAAATCAACATGAATGTTAAAGTAAAAGGCAAAAGGTAGGCCTAAATGTATTCTGTATTGATTATTATTCATATTGATATTAATGATGATGATGATGATGATGATTATCATCATTATTATTGTTGTTGTTAATATTTTGTGTAATAAATTGGGTAACACTTTAGATTACAGCCCATGAAGTACTATGTAAGATATAGTAAGAATGCTGTAACAAAAAGTATCAAGGGAAAAATTATAGAGTACTTACTGCATATACATATGCTGTAATAACACAAACTACATAAAGGCTGTTTGGGTAACACTTTAGATTACAGCCACATAATTACTGTGTAAGAGGTAGAATACAGTACTTTGTAGTTAATCCTTTGCTAGAGGGTACCTATTTTGTTGCCCATGTTGCCAGGCTGCATATTACCCTGTACTATTACTATTAGAGTTACGCATAGCCTATATTTCTGTTTCCTTATGTTTTCTTACCTACGTCTTACACAGTAATTTACTGGCTTTAATTTAAAGTGTTGCCCAGATAGCTTTTATGTTATTCCTGCATAAACATGTATGTGCAGTAAGTACTCTATATAATTTATCTATTAATAATTTGTTAATTGTTAAGCCATTTTAACGCCATTCCAACTGTCTTACACAGTACTTCACAAGCTGTAATCTAAAGTGTTACCATAAATTGTACTGTCGTGTCAGAAGTATAAAGGTGAAAAACAGCTGAAGGAAGTTTGTTATTGGTAAATGGATCATATAAGTGGCAATGAAGCAATGTACAATGTTAAATAAATAAATACATAGGCTATAGGTCTAGGCCTTTTCTTTAGCCTGTATGTCTGCGTGCAACTCTCAAAATACCTTCTTGTTAAAGGGATATGCCACCACTCCCACACTCCTTTTCATTCAACTGTTCTCAGCATGAATCAGAAGAGAATATAGTTTTCTCTCACACGCAGACACACATACAAACATTAGTAGTTCTAATGTAAAGAGCTCATATATTGTGGTCTCGATTGCACCTTTCCATGATCTCATATAGGGCGAGAAAAATGGATTTTAATATTGTAACATTTCAGGAGTTTTTCCTAGAGAGAGGATGAGGTACAGCGTCGCTCTCTGTCGTCCTGTCCCAACCAATCATCTGTTTCTTCACCAGTTTGTTGATGCGGGCATACTTCTGACTTCTGTTATATCTGTCCAGGTTCCTGTCAGCTTCCTCATTCTGCTGCAGGATCAAAGCCAGCTGGGAGTGACTCCTCTCCTCTTTTTCTCTGGCTTTTCTCTCCCCCTTCTTCTTCGCCCTGTCTCTCTCCCACTGAAGCCACATGGACTCCACGTGCTGTCGTCTGGCGTCTGCCTTCAGGAGCCGCGCTCGTTTCTCCTGCTCTCGTTCAGCCCGTGTGCAGATCCTACCCAGCCCCATTGGCAAGGATATGCCTCCTAAAAACCCTGGAAAAAAATCACAATTATCCATTATTGACAAATTTGTATAAACAAGACCAGTATGTTCATACATATGTATGAAAAAACACACAGCTGCCCAGTTGCCCTGGGATATCTGGTAATATTGTACATTAAATTAAATTATTGAGTGTTCAACAACTTGCCTGCAACATAGATGTCATCTCCTTCCTGATTTTCCCTTTGGATTGTTCTGTCTATCTTTCTTTGATAATGCGTTTTCATTTTGTCATTGACCCATCCAATCCCTCTTCTTCTTACACTCTTGTCTCTGCCAGGAACTGGAAAATCGTTCTTAGGATTGACTTCATCCTCACGTCCCTCCCTTGCCTGTGAAAGAATGTTCTTCTTCTCCTGTGTGTCTGAGCTGCTGTCCTCCTCATGCTGACTGACAATCTGACTGTTGCCTCCTTCCTGACACTGTGAATCAGTTTCACTTTCTCCAGAGAGATTTTGCTTTTCAGTCTCCTCTTTCTTGGACTTTAATAAACTTTGTCCGTCCTTTTCACAACTGCGTGTTTCACCATCTGCATCTTGTTCTTTTTCATCAAACACCTGCTTAATTGTTTCCATTTCTCTGGCATCTCTCTCCTCTCTGCACCACTGGTTCCACGTCTGCTTTGGCAAGTTGACTTTAATTCTCTGCTTCCTTAAATCTGCTACTATAGTTGACATGTCTTCATCAGTCTCTTCATGCAGCTTGCTCACCTTAAACTCTCTCTCAATTCGTTTCCTGACACTGTGGTCAGTGTTGGTTTCTCTCTCTCCTCCCCTAGGATGTCTCTCTGTGGCCCTCTGGTGGTCCTCAGACCCCACTGCCTCCTCTCTCTCTCTGTTAATCCATTGGTCAAGACTCTTACTTTGACCTTCCGTCCTATCAAATGTTTTTCTGTCTCCTTTTGACTCGTTTGACCTCTGTGTCAGTCTCTTTTCAGTTTCCAACTCAACATCATTTGTATGTTTTCTATTTAATGGTTCCTTCTCATTGCTTTGTGTACGACATCTTACCTCCAGAGGGTGCTTTCTCTCTGGGCCCACCCTCTTCTTTTGGCTTGGTAGCCGATTTTTTTTCTGCATGTTTTGAAAAAATCATCTCTGATCAAAAAGAAATATTCCATGTTCAAAAACTTCCAATGTATTCACTCGCTCTAAAGTCAATCATGGCAGACTTTGTCCTCTGGTTGTAACATTACAGCACATACTTTACATATTGTCATATTACAGATCTTTATACATTTCTTTATACTACTGTAATAATAATAATGATGATGATGATGATGATGATGATAGTACAATTCTAAACATCAAATTCTATTCAAATATTTTCAAACATCTGATTTAGTCAACCTCTTGCATGTATAATTTGATTTGGTGCCTGTTAGACCTATTTCTCATCTCCTCACCTCTTCCTTCTTGTAACTGAGGATCTCCTTGTGCTCAGTCAGAGCCTGTCCTTTCTCTTTGTTGGGGCCTGCATTGGCAGTGGAGAAGGTATACGCAGCACAGTCTTCACTTTCATCATTCCAAGCTATTTTCCTTGGACTTGTTGGCTTGGGTTGTGAGGGCCCTGTTGATGATCTGCTGTTGGCACTCATGACTTCAGGCCATAAGTCTTGGAACATGTTTAGGCCCTGAATCCATAGTTGAAGATCCTCAAACTCACTGTGTTTCGCCTACCCCACTACCAAAAGAAAATCTCAAAACTGTAAACAAACCATAAACATTTACCCACAAAAATTCTACTATTTTAGGCCTTGGCATGCAACTGACTTACAGAAGTATGTTTACATTGCTGTTAAATATTAAGCATCAGTCTAGTTACAAGTTATTTAAATACCTGGGGGGCCCCACTGAAAAACAGCTCTGTTCAACAACACCTTTTTATCACCAAAGAATACTGACTGCTTCAACTCTCTCTTCAAATTTTTCTTTTTACTTCTAAAATTGCATGTGTTTAAAAAATTACACAAATGTCCTACTTAACCATAGATATACATAATACTTAACTATCATGGTAGCCATGGAAACCTCTTTGAAAAAAAAAGAATCTTTTTCTAGAATTCTATTTCCATGTCTTGCACATGCTGACCCTACTATTGAGAAGTGGCTATATCAAAAGCATAGGTGGTTGCTGTAAAATAAATATCGGTGGTCTGACTATTGTCTCTGCACCTCCTTACATGGAAGTCATGCAGATTGAGGATCATGGTTCTGATGGTGTGTTCTGCTGAGTTCATCACCCTTTGCAGAGCTTTACTGTTTTGCTGTGTGGTGATATTATTGTGTGCTTTAATGTAATGTAGTAAATGCAGAGACAGTTTCCCGCACAACAACAAGAGTATACAACACACAAGAGAATACATACTACACACAAATTACCATGCTTGCAATATACTGTCATGCTACCTGACCTTATTTTTCTGAAATGTGGTACTTAAACATTAGATTGCTTTAAGGCACAAAGGCATGCAAGTTAACCATATGCTACTATTCCTCCCCCTCTTTAGTACTACTATTACTACTACTACTACACTATACTACTATACTAGACTGGTTCCTCAGAAGGAGATATTATGTTCCCTTCTACTTATCTCATGACTCAGCAAGATGGCTGTGATGTGGGCAGAGGACGACTTTATATTGGTCCAGATGGACATAAAGACACTCTACCACTGGAGCTCTCTATCTACAGTATACTGAATATCTACTGTGTCTTTATATTTTTTATTAGTGGCTAATGCCTTGAATGAATGAATGTTTATTGTCATTAACTAAACATATATTAATTCTCTACAAGGTCAATTTGGTGTAAGATTTTGTAAGTATAAGCATTGTTATCCACTGGCTTGGGCCTGTTCCTCTTGAGGGGGTGTGATGGTCCCCTCCAAGTAAGCACGGAAATGATCTACAGTGTTCAGCTCGGGCCGTTTCAGGAGCAAACAGCACTTGGGGAAGAAGTAGGCCGCCACTAACCCCATGTGACTGATCAAGGTGACCGAGACATGAGCAATAGACTTATTCTTGTTGTCAAGTCCGGTGTAGATTGGCACGAAGATCACCCACACCACACAGTAAGCCAGTGTAGATATAGTGATGTCCCGTGCCATGTTGTACTGACCCACAGGCTTCAGAGCCATGAAGGTGCACATGAAGGAGACAAGTCCCAACACGCCGATGAAGCCCAGCACAATGCCAAAACTGTGGAGGGGCGTCACTGGGCAACTGAGAAAGCGAGTCACAAAGTTCACCTCCAGATTGGAGCGGAATCGGGTCAGGGTGGGAGCCTCCTGGACAAACCAGCCGCACAGCCCTCCCTGGACACCACAGCATGCCAGCACAAACAGCCAGCTGCCTGGACCGCGTAGAGTCTGCAGATGAGTTGAGGTCTTCTCAGGAAACTCAGTCACACACACAATCTGGGAAAAAAGTGGAATGTCATACAAAGACAAGAGAAACTGCCAAATACCATGCAGAACATAATTAAGACAACTAAACTTGTGTAAAAAACGCAAAAACGCTTGTTCGAACTCATATTTCTTTCTCACCTGTAGTGAGATGGCTAAAATGGTGGACAGTGTAATAGTGGGAAACATGGCATTGAGAGGCAGCTGCAGGCGGCACACCAGGTCCCCTGGAGGGCCCAGGAAGAGCACAAGACTGACACAGCATCCCATCAGGCTGAGCAGCGACAGGCCGCAGAGCGCTCCTCCGGACGCGTCCACCATGGGGGTACCTCTGTGGTGCAGGAAGAGCAGCCCCACAGCAGCCTCACAGAGCAGCACTACCACCCCAGCCAGGATAAGGCCCAGGCTCTCCCAGCTGTCCCAGGTAAGGTAGGTGTAGGTGGGATACACGCAGGAAGTGCTGTGGTCAGTAGACCACTTCCCGTCCGGACAGTCGGTGCACTGAATGTCATCTGTAAAAAAATGATGCATGCAAGTTTTAGAATAAGGTTTGTGAATATGGAAATGTTAGCCCACTATTTCCAGTGTTCTATACTTTATAGGATCTACTCTAGAATCAACATGCATATATTTTCCATACTTCTATTTTACCAATTTATTGTATTGAACTTCCTAATTCTTATTTTCTTGGAAAGAATACAGCAGTCCCCCTGCAATTTAACCATAGTATTGGTGGCTGGTATTGCACTATTGTAAAAAATGTCATCTTTGATAAAGAATAAGCCAATAATCCCCAATTGTCCAGCAGCATCTCTCCAATTTGAAGCACATAGACACACCAGTATTGTTCTGGAAGGTTCCTTGTTTGCATGGAATGCAGTCAAAGCAGCAGGAGTGGAAGCCTTTCACATGTTTGACCTCTCCGTCATTACAGTTTGCAGAGCAGGTGGACACAGGGACCTGTGATTTGAAAAAAAAATCTGTGAGTGTTCAGATGCATGTTGTCGAAAATGTCTTTGTGTGTATATCCAGTGGTTACCTTGTTGCCTTCTGTGTGCCACTTAATGAGTGTCGTGTTGATGGTCAGGTTCCCAAAGAATCTTCCAATCTCTCGGAATGTCACTTGGGGATTCCCCCAGATCCACACCAACAGGTCATAGCCCACATTGGGGTTTCCAGAGTTATCAAATTCAAAGTGAGTTCCATTAATGTCAAAGGACACTTTCATCAACTCCTCAAGCAACTGTGGGGAGAATACAATTACGTCACAAACATTGAATGTAAGATTTTAATGTATACATAATGAATGACTAAATTGTAAACACATTGTACAACACAGTATTTTTTGCTGGATTTTGCCATAGGCATGCAAAGTATTTACTTAATAACATTGTTACAATTTTATAATGCCAGGGCACAGAAACACTGTTAACCACTGGTAAGCACGCCATAATAATAATAACAAAACCCTACAGTAATTATCTTTTGGAACTAACCTGCCATGGGTAGATAGAACTAGACTTGCGTGGGCACATGGTGGCGTTGCAGCCCAGCAAGTTGTGCAGTGCCTGGGCGGCACTATAGACAGCTGCGTACACACTGAAGGCGGTCCTCTGCAATAGGATCCCCTCTACCAGGCTCATGTTGTCCGGGGACAAATACCGGCACGCTGGGCATGGGTTGTCCAGAGAGGGAATGTCAGCACTGAGGTCCGGGGAGGACTGCAGCCTTTTCTTTTGCATCTGGGAGAAGAGAGACTGGAAGTATGGTCGCAACATGGGCAGTGGTTGGCTCATGTCAGCAAATGCCAGGATGGTGCCCACAGTTTGGATGTTGGGCATTGTGGCAATGTCACTGTGCAGCGCCCAGGCAGTGCTGCCAACCCACACAGATGTCATGTTCTTGAGGATTACCTGTGTGTGTGCAGAAGAACAATCATCACAGATAGTGGTGCCTAGGATGATTTAATTCCACTTTTTAATGAGGTAAGTTCATTTTGCTTTCATTGAAGACTCCTAACTTAGCATTTTTCAGAAGACTTTAAAGCACTATCATTTTTTATCTTTCTCCATCATGCCCCAGCTTCCCAACACTGACCTGATTGAAAAACCTGATGGCAGGCTGAGCGAGAGAGAAGAGCACCACCACGTTGACCCTGGTGTCTCTGATGTTCCTCAGAATGTCCTTAATAGAGGCCACTGGATCACTGTAGACGGGGATCAGCCCCTCGTATGCCACACAGATGTTTTCCTCCGACGCCAGGCTGGAGAACTGCCGCTGGCCCTGGCGCCCATACTCGTCCTCGCTGGCCACTACTGCCACCCAGTTCCAGCCGAACGTTCTAAGCAGCTCCGCTATGGCCTCCACCTGCCATTTGTCTGTTGGCACGGTGCGCATGAATGACGGGTACAGCTCCTTGTCACTGAGGTCGTCGCTGGTAGCACCATAGCTGATCTAATCAAAGCAAAAAAAATGTGATGATGCTAAAGTTGCCGTTTCACATTTCTCTTCTGAATTCATCCCAGGTGATTTGCTGTGTGCTAATATAGATTGTGTGCCTATTAAATTATTATATTCTATGTTTGTGTGTCTATTCATCTGTCTGTGTATGCTGTGTAACTTCAACTTCAACTAACCAGCGGCATGAGAAAGAACCCAAACAGCTTGCCGACAACTGTTGCCATCTCTGACGTGTATGGGCCAATGACGGCTGACACCCGTGTGGCGTAGTCTGTGTAGTTGCACCGGACGGCCACCTCTTCTGTGGAGCCCTCGCTGAGGAAGAGTAGGGTTGGTTTCATGATCACTGATGGCTGCTGACACGTGTCGTAGGTCTCAAAGCCCAGTCTCACCCCAGGGAGGAGACTGGTTTCAGCATTAATGTAATCTACAGAGAACTTCATTACCAGGGACAGACCCAGGCCATAGTTGTCAATCCTGGTAAAGATAAATACACAAACAGTTTGAGCTAGTTAGGAAAGGGGAATGTATTTTCAACTCGACTAACAATACACCTAATAGCTACTCAATCTAGTGAATTACTAAGAAAATGAAACAAAAGTAATTGAAGTTAACACATATTTATGCACCTCTTTTCAATTGATTAAAAAATGAATGATTGAAATGAAATGCTGCGTCAGAGCATGATAGGGTGTTTTTACTTGTTGCACTGTATGTCGTCAGGCTCCTCTCGTTGGCTCAGATTGCTGGTGAGTTGATTGATGGAAAAGAATCCTCCTATCAGTACGTCTCCCGGAGATCTGAAGAGATCCAAGCTGATGTTCTGCAGCCAGTTAGCTGATCCTGTATGCAGAAAAGAATTCATAAAGGTGGCCTAATACCAAACCCAGTCGTTTCTCCAGTGGGTCTTTAGAACATACCATCTGCAAACTCTGAGACGTCGAATAGGAACATAAGAACCGGTACAAAAAACAGTACTTCTTGAACAGCAGGTATGTATTTACATGTATTTCAGTAAATCAGTACATATGTGTAGCCCATGTGTGTGCATGTATTATGTTGTTTATGTGTTTTCTCACCACTGGTCTGGACCCAGATACAACAGATGAGCAGCACACTCTCCTGCCACGGCATCCTAGACAAAGCAAAGCTCCACATAACTTCAGCATATTAACTCTACTCCCTCTCTCATGAGAAAACATAGACAAGCTTCAGTGTACAGATACAGTATGTTGCTTATAATAATTCGATTCGACCAACCTGCAGGAAACAAACTGATGTTCAAACTAACTCGAAAGTATCGCCAGGATTCTCCAGTGAAATTAGTCAATGATGTTTTCAGTAGCTGATACCCACTAGACTGGTGGCATGTACTGTGAATATGTCTGTCTGAAAGCAGTGTTAGTTGTAGGCAAACCAGCCAATGAAATTGGACAAAAAAGGGACCATGGAAATCAAGCTTCCTCTGCCACTCCCCCGCTGTCCATGATGGCAACAAAATGGTACATACTATGTATCTGGCTCAATTACTTAAAAATATGACTTTAATAATTAGCTGGATTCATCAGCTAGCTGGTTCATTAGCTTGATGCTAGCCTGGGTCACAACTACCCATCCTATAAGAAAACAAAACAATATGATGGGGGTTTTTTTGTTTTGTTTTGTTTTACTTTTGATGTACAATCCCTATAAATCGAGAACTGGAACCATAATAAATGTCATCAGTAAAACCTGTGCTTTCCTTACCAAGATTTTTTTTCCCAATGGCTTCCCTTAAAAAAGGTATCTTTGCATTGTATTGCATTTGCATTGTACTGCGCATTTCTAGTCTTGAAAGACCACTAATGATGTTCATACAATGAGCTCATTGGTACACCTTAACACCAAAGCTGGTGTTCATGTGGTGATCAATTTACCTGTTTACTTTGATCTGCTGTTTCAACCTGCAAAAAGAGAGTTTATGACACTTTATGCATTTTGTTGTGCTTTTGTGATTTGCTTTATAATTTGCCAGGTATGGAAATGATTTCTCCCACACTGACACATGAAAATAGACAGCTTAATGCTAGTTGCCCTCGTCAACACATGTTTTACATGCAAGGCCTGATAGCTGATACAAACTGTCCATAATATGGGTGATGATGTTTTGAATGAATTTGAATGCAAAATGACACTCACATCCTGAACTAGGTTTCAGATCATTTCCAATAAGACAAAACTGCTTAGTGCTGGGCCACCTCTGAGACTCATCACAACATTATTATTTAATACACCTAGTGCCAGATAAGCAGATGTGTGTGGTTCCCCAGTTGTAATGTGAGTTGAAATCAAGAAGGACTGCAGAGAAAATCCATGCTACATCATTTTTATCATCACCCATTCAATCCCTTCTCCTGCACTCTTCCTTCTGGCAGGAACTTGAAAATAGAAATTGTATGTGAATCAGTCCATATATACAAGTTATTATAGGTCACAATGCTGTGGATGGCAGTAGGAGAAGTATACAGAAAATGGATTAACATCACAGACCGAGTAATAAAACAGTAGATAAGGTTAACCAAATTAGATGAAACAGGATAGAAATTAAAAGTAAGTTACCGTGTTTGGCTTGTTATACACCATACCTTAGTTATGCTGCTATAGTTTAATGCCGCCACAATCCACCCATCTGTTAAGCCGTACAATTTTCACTCTGTCTTTCTCCTCCTCTCTTTTCCTCTCCACTTACTTCTCTCTCTTCACTTAGCCAACATCTGTATATGGTTTCACATGCAATATAACTCACATTCTCTGAAATCTGATGGAGACTGTTCTAACTCATCTCCTCTCTGATTTTCCATGCCTTTACCACCCTGCCGTGAGTCATCACTGCCTTCCACTGCCTGCGCCTGCACCTCCTGGGTTCTCCTGGGACCTTCTTCCAACGTGATCCGGCGGCACTCCTGAATGGTCCTCAACCCACTCCACTGTCCATGCCACTGCCTCCCTGCTGAGGGTCACCCCTGCCCTCCACTGCCTGATCCTGCATCTCTGGCTTCCTGGGCGGTCTGCCTTCAGCTCACAGATGACCCTGACATGATTGTTACAGCCTCTAGCTGGCCCCTGGCTTGACTGCGCCTAATGACATGGGACTATATCCTGGGATTCTAATGGGACTCCTATATTACTGTACTTTATTTACCAAAATTTTCTTGTAATATGTATCTAATGGAATAATAGTGGACTACTCACCATCTAAGAGACTGAAAACCTGCCCTAGGCAGTTGGGTTAGCCCCTTGAGCCGTCGGAACTGCCCAAGGTTTCTTCCTCTACCATAAAAAGTAAAAAACAAAAAACGCTGCAAGGGAGTTTTTCCTTGCCCCTGTTGCTCATTGGGCCTCTTGTGTTAAGCGCTTTGTGACATGCCTTTTGTAAAAATGCGCTATATAAATAAAATTGAATTGAATTGAATTGTTTCAGTTTGTATTAGCCTTGTTTGCTGTCGGTCTAGCTGTCAGTGAAAGGACATAATTTCCCCTGTAAATCCAAGCTGTGCTCACTATACATTGGTAAAGCACTGCCTTGATTTCCACTCAACCTCTGCGTCAGTGTTACAATGTTGAGGTGCTCAGTTTGTTTCTCAGTGTGCTTGCAGCAGACTAGGCCAACATGTCTAAACATAAGGAATCAAAATGTTCATTACAATTCACAAGAAAGTATTTTTAAAATTTAACATGTAACAAATTAATGCAAACAAATGTAATGGAATATCTAGCGACATATGGTGTACATCTTACCAAAGCACACATTGTGCACATAACATAAAAGCACACATTGTGTTTGACCATGACCCTGTGCCAAGCACATCAGCATCCAAAGTGTAGAAGTCTCTGTACCTGGCCCAGGTGATTAAGTTTCCAATCTAGCTAGTCTGGAGATAGAAGAGTAATGACTGATGAAAGCAGTCTTTTTTGTTCAAGGCAATGCAAGGCAAGTTTATTTGTATAGCGCATTTCATACACAAAGTAGGCAGTTCAATGTGCTTTACAAAGATAAAAATAAAAACATAGTGGATAAAATAAAGTAAGAAAACAAACAAATAAGATTAAAGAACAGAGTAAAAAGTTAAAAAGAATGAAAAGTTAATAAAGGACAGAAAATAAAAATAATTTTAGAATTAGGATTTTCCCAAATTCAAAAATCTGTAACAAACAGAAGCACTCCTGTAATACAGGAGTGGTGGCGCAGGTGGTAGAGGAGCTGTTCGATGACTGCAAGGTTGCAGGTTCAAGCCCCACTCTACCTGACCCCATCGAAGTGTCCTTGAGCAAGACACTGAATCCCAGTAGGCTGGAGCATTGCATGGTAATCCCCTCCACTGGTGTGTGAATGGGGGTGTGACTTCTCTTAACCGAGCGCATCACTGTGGGACAGCTAGAAATGTAATTTCGATTCCGTAAAATTGTGCTTCAAGGAAAATATAGCACTAACCCCACAGGTGTTCTGTCAGGCAATGTTTTGAGGGACCACACAAACCACAAATATAAGTAGTAGCCACCTACGAGTGCTCTGATAACTAGAATGATGTAGGATCATACCTTAATTGGAATAGATCATTAAGAGAAAGCATCGGAGAAAAGTTTGGTTTTGAAACTGGTAACAGTAGGGGCATTTTTTATGTCTTCGGGAAGTTGGTTCCAAATCTGAGCTGCAAAGTAGCTGAAAGCTGCTTCACCACACTTTGTTTTGACCATAGGTTTTGCAAGCAAATTTTTTCTTGTGTCCTGAGAGAGACCTAGGTGGTATGTATTTTTGATGGTATGTATGTATCAGACAAGTAACTAGGTCCTATCCCATTTAGTGATTTTAACACAAGTAGTAATGCTTTGAAATAATTTCTGTAACTTACAGGAAGCCAGTGCAATGACTTTAAAATTGGGGTAATGTGGCTGGTTCTTTTTGTACTTGTTAAAACCCTGGCAGCAGCATTTTGGATCAGTTGAAGATGTTTTATGGTATTTTTAGGAATGCCTGTGAAAAGATCATTACAGTAATCAACCCTACTGGAGATAAAGGCATGGATACGTTTTTGAAAAGCTTTGAAGCTTTTCACCAAAATGTGTTCATTTCATGACGCCTCTCTTATGTTTCAAATGCTCACTAAGGCCACCTAGTGGTGAATAAATATAACAGGAAAAAATTGCACCATGCTTATTTAAGGAAGTTTCAGACACTTTACCAATTGTGGTACATTTCTATAAATACAGGAAATAACAATATATAATTATATAATCAATAATATATAATTATCTATAATTATATATTGAAATTATAATTGTGAGTGAATTTGACATTTCACCTATGGATATAGCCCTATTGTATAAGTAAATTTAACATATGATGACATTAAGCTACCGATTATATGTTTACATATTAAGTAAGACCGTTTATCCTTTTAAACTATTGCATTACCCCCTTATTGAGAGCGACACCACTCTGCTCAACAACCTGAACAGCTTCTTTGCACGATTTGAAGCACAGAACAACACACACCCACAGAAAACACCACCACCTCCACACGACCAGCCTCTGTGCCTGTCTGCTGCCAGCGTGAAGAGGACACTCTCCGCCATCAACGCCCGGAAAGCAGAGGGTCCAGACAACATCCCTGGTAGTGTGCTGAAAGACTGCGCAGAGGAGCTGAAGGATGTCTTCACAGACATCTTTAACACCTCCCTGAGGCAAGCCATTGTCCCATCATGCTTCAAGACTGCCACCATCATACCTGTACCAAAGAAATCATCCCTAGCCTGCTTCAATGACTACCGCCCTGTGGCACTGACACCCATCATCATGAAGTGCTTTGAACGACTAGTCACGTCACACATCAAATCCACCCAGCCTACCACCCTTGACCCATACCAGTTCGCATACAGAGCGAAACAATCCACAGAGGATGCAATCTGCTCTGCCCTCCACCCAGCCCTAACTCATCTAGACAAGAAAGACTCATATGTGAGAATGCTGTTCATAGACTTCAGTTCAGCATTCAACACCATAATACCACAACAACTCATCTGCAAACTGGACAAACTGGGCCTCAGGACCTCCCTCTGCAACTGGCTGCTGGATTTCCTCAGCCAGAGGCCTCAAGCAGTGCGTGTGGGCAACAATGTCTCAAACAGCATCACCCTGAGCACGGGGGCTCCACAACGCCATGTGCTCAGTCCGCTGCTCTTCACCCTGCTGACACATGACTGCACACCAACCTAGCTCCAACCACCTAGTGAAGTTTGCAGACGACACAACGCTGGTGGGGCTCATCACCAAGGGCGATGAGACCCACTACAGGAAAGAGGTTGAGCTCCTGACCACGTGGTGCAGAGACAACAACTTCCTGCTAAATGTTAGCCAGGACCAAGACCAAGGAGGTTATTGTCAACTTCCAGAGAGGCCACACCTGTCACCACCCACTTACCATTGACGGCGCTGCGGTAGAGAGGGTGAGCAGCACCAAGTTCTTGGGGGTGCACATCAGTGAGGACCTCTCTTGGACTACCAACACCACATCGCTAAGAAAGCACAACAGCGCCTCTACTTCCTGCGAAAACCCAAGCGGGCACCACCACACATCCTGACCACATTCTACAGAGGAGCCACTGAAAGCATCCATTGTGTAACATTCAAAACAATTGGTTATATATATTGGCTTCCCAGACACAATTTTGGATACACAAATTATAATAGTTATAAGATTAAATCTATATATGATCTATGTCCTATTAATCACATAGCTGACACCTTCACATATAGTGTGGAATATTGGAATACCTACAATAAAATGCATGGTGAGCAGGACATTTGAGGTAATTGCTTTGTGATAGCAGTGTAAATATTTACATAATTTCTGCTTTGAGTGCTCTTCACCGCTGCCCAGATACAATTTTGTGCTAGACAGGCTAATGCTACCTAGTATCTTTACTCAGTTTAGCATTTTTGTGTTATCTTCTAAGGCTCTCCACTCTATCAGGATGTTTTTTTGTCTCTGTACAGTGCTACGTAGGTAAATCAGCTGATAAAAAGCATTGTAACTCAGAACAATTCACAGAAGTTAAGCTTCTGCCTCTGAAATTCCCCATATCTTGTCAGCCTATAAAATTGTTATCCACAGAAATTTAGAGCATTTGTTGTAACAGCAAAAACAGGGACACTGACAAATTGAGGTAAAGGACATGTATAATCTATTTAAAAACTGTAGTTGTGTTTAGTTTGAGCCTATTATGTTTTCTGTTACTTTGCTTTGTATGTTGCTGTGTTATTGTGCATGCGGTGGTGTAGTATGGAGACAAGAACCAAGTATCTCATGCTGCACTGCAACAAAACACCTCCCTTGTACTGTAGGCTATTTGCATGGGATTTGCCAGTGCCTGTCGGATTTAAAGGAAGACCATTTATACAGACAAAACCATCAGGGATCATTTGCAAATTCTGACACCACAGTGTAACACATCAAAAATCTGGATTCTCAAACTGCTTTATCTTTAGAGCATGTGCTTAGATTTAAATAAAACACATTATGTTAAAAATATTGTTGAAACATTTCCCTTCTGTTATAAATACAACAAATTATTTATGCATGTGTGATATGTATATCACTGAGTTGGTCAAGAGATGTATATCACTGAGTTGGTCACTGAGATAATATGTATTAATGCTAAAATATATGCAAAATTTCATTTAAAAAAAATTCTATTTAAAAAAAAAAAAAAAATCTTTGCTCTTAAGTCCAAGAACGGTCTGTATGTTTCGCCTGAAGTGAGATGGCAGTGTAAAATGTTTTTAGATGTTTTTATAAATTAGAGTGAGTTAGGAGTCCCCTGCTACTTCTAAGCTGTCCCAATTTTTTTGTAAATACTCTTCGTTCAAGAAATTAGGAGTCATAAAGTTTTGAGTAACTTAAACACCCCTGAGCTACTTTTATCCTTAAGATTCTTTGAAACATCCTGCAGGATTCTGCAGGTCACTCCTGTCAACTTCAGAAAATATATTGATCAAAACATCCAAGATTCATTCCCTGAAAAATCATGAAGAGCTCATATCTGATTATTTAGATGTTTTGACTTTTAGGTGTTTCTACCCAGTGTTTATACAATAATGCTATTTCTAGTACAGAAATTTGCCATTAACTTGCGATTTATGTTAAGACATCTCTGTCCCTTTGTAAATGTATTCTTTATAAATAATCATAGCAGAAGTTAACTGGTTGCACTGCCTCTTGTGCATTTTTTTAATTGCAGAAAGCAGAAGATATCCACCAGGGGGCGATGATGTATTTTCAATTATAATCCAACAGCAGGTAAAGGCCTGATACTGAATTCACTAAACTTTGGTTTAAAAATGTATTTATTGATGTATAAAAATCAATCAATGGTCAGTGGATTTTATTCTACACAGAATAGACCACATTTGAACAAATACAAAAATCAAGAATCTTAAACTGCTTCTTTGGTTCTTGATTGTCATTGTCCTCAGTCTTACATGCCCATGGACGTGTGTGTCAGTGAGTAAGCTTCATTAAGAAAGTCTGAGAGGGGAGCCAAAGAGATGAGAGTAAAGGAGAGAACATGAAAGGAAATCAAAAGCAGACTAAGTGAGGGTAGAGACAGAGCATTCTTCCCTTTAATCTCCAGGGAAATCTTGACATCAGCAAGCCTGTGCTTGAGCTCCTATCTTCACCTGTGCTGAGGTAAAACCCTCCAAAATATACACTATATTGTCACTGTTTACCTCAAAATATCTCATGTGTAGGTTAGCTAGGAATTGATCCCAGGTGTGTATAGACATGGCTTCTATAGTAGTCATCTACAAGGAAGAATGAGAAAGGCAGAGGAGAGCCTGCAAGTTTAGTTTGTTTTCCACTTCACATTTTCACAATCACTATTTCTCATCGCTGTCTGGAAGTGGGTGGATCCACAGGTGTGTGTGCGCGTGGGTGTAGTGCGATTAGAGGCGTGCTTTCAGGTGTGTGTATGTGTGTGTGTGTGCTTGTGTTTGTGTGTGTGTGTGTGTGTGGGAGAACTGTTTTTGCAGAGTTGCAGAACCGGGTCTATGTTTTGGTTTCTGCAAAGTCTGCATGTCTATTTCCAAATTGTCCTGTAAGATTGTTGGAAAATTTTCACTATAAACATTCACATGTGGAAGTTTCCTCTTCGCACACAAACAGACTTACACTCTCTTTCTCTCTCTCTCTAACACACACACACACACACACACATAACCACACCCCTTCTTCATAGATAAGAAGGAGACAATCACAGACAAAAATGTGCTCTGAAGAAGGCCTTGGTGACCCAGCTACGCTGAAAGATGGCTTACGACTTATCGCACATCCGCTGCGGGGGCAATAAAACACACTCTGTGTTCCTCATTGCCCTGTTTTAAAATGGAACTTGATGGAGCTCTGATTACTATTGCCCCTCATTACATAAACACACACACACACACTAACGCACACACACACACTCACAAGAAATCTTTTAATCTTTTAACACCAACATTTACAGGGGGTCAGATTGCTTGTAGGATGCAGATGTTCTTGCAATGTATTTACGCAATACATTGAGCACATGGTAATAGAGTATAGGAATACTAGTAACTGGTTACTTACATGAACTTGAACAGATCATGAACTTCAAAACCTTTCTGACTTTTGTCGTTAAGTGTCACTCATTTTATCTAACAAAAACATGACAAAAGGACAAGAGTCATGAACATTTAAAACAGTGTCATTGTTCATGACCCATAACTATGACAAACTCAAGCCACCATTATGTTCTCCAGTAAAGTGTTACCACAAAGTTAATCTAGAGCTGAAGATTTAAGGAAATATCTAGAAACGGTGCACAGGCATGTTTGACATTTATTCTTATTCTTACATTCATTCTGTTGCTGTTTCTAGGACATTTCACTTAAAGTGTGACCTTCGAATCAACATTTGCTCGTGGCCATTTGTTTTGTATTACTGACGAATGTCATGAACTTATTGGCCAATGTTTGGGAGGAACTGTGGTTGAACGAACAATCCTCTCCAAAGGGGTT
>JAGFZM010001147.1:148994-164846 GCA_017657215.1 Limnothrissa miodon
GCCGTATAGCCCATGGCAGTTATTATTCCTATTGTAGGCCGTATAGCGCTTGGCAGTTTTTATTCCTATTGTAGGCTGTATAGCCCATGGCAGTCATTATCCCTACTGTGACGGCCCATGCAGAAAATGATTCCTAGAAATGTGTAACACATATAAGCACTCAAAAGGAAAAAGACAAAGAGAAACACCCATGTCAGTCAACTTCATGCATGCATGCGTGTGTGTGTGTGAGGGAGAGGGAGAAAGAGATAGAAATAATATGTATGTATGTGTCATCTTATTTGTGACTTTTAGTTAGTGTGTGTATACAGTATGTGTGATGAGTTTGCCTGTGTGTTTATGTGTGTGTATGTGTGTGTGTGCTTGCCTGCTCATACATCCATGTGTACTAGAGCATTAATGTGTGTTGTGGAATTTTACCAAGTCAGTCTTATGTTATGTAAGACAACAGGACAAAGAGAAGACAAGAGAAGAGGCGGGAATGTGTGTGTGTGTGTGTATGTGTGTGTGTGTGTGCAAGAGGTGTTGTGGATTAGTCATCAGTCATGCAGTGAGGCCACAAGCTTAGCTGAATGAACTACAGCAGGTGTGTGTGTGTGTGTCCATGCACACCGATGTTTGGCCGTCCCATTCCTTGCCTCTCTTGACTCCCCTCTGTGACTTTCAGCATTCATTCAGTGATCGCTCTAACTGCTCATCCCTCTGCTCTTTCCCTTCTTCTTCCTCCTCTATGTATTTCTGTGTATTTGACGTTGCCTCTCTCTCTCTCTCTCTTTTTATTTCTTTGCTGGCTTCTCTGTCTGTCTTTCTTTCTCTCCGTCTCTGTTTCACTCCCACTCACACACAAACACACATTGTTGTCAACTATTTGTTCATTATTTTACCCACTGTAACCAGTAGATGCAAATTCCACCTCCACCTCTCTCTCCCTTAAACATTTGTTTAGCCATTATGCATCCCTTTTATCTTTTATCTTTCTCCCTTTCCTGTCTTTCTCTCTCTTTCTCCCCATTCTTTCAGTACCATCTAGTCAGTTCCATCAGCTTAACCCTGGAGGGTGAAGCGGTATTTTGTTCATTAGTGATTCATCCTCCTGCTCATCTGACTCAGGTAATTGCTTTCTCTGAACAGAGCGCACACATCTGGAGGACAATGCAGACGCAGCGGGGGTGGCGGGGTGCAGGAGGCCGTGTCGGGTTGGTGCCTGTTTTTAGCAACATCTATTCTTCGCTTCCAGCAGAGTTGTCTGCCCTCCACCTTGCAGGTCCTGATCTGTTTGCAACCGCCCACTCCCTTGTTATGTTTCCTTCTTATATGACAAATAATCTTTGAATAGGACAGGTCATAAGTTTGCTCATGCATCTCAAAGCTTGCTCATGCATACTGGCCCTGAGGCCAGATAATAACCCTATTTTCACACCCGCTTGGATGTTACTCAATCAGGCTTTCAATCAGCAGTACGGAAGCAACTATGTTCTGGTAGTCCCTCTAAGATTGTGTCTGTCTGCATTTGACCTTGATGTTTTCTCTTAAACAACAAAACAAACAAGCCAAATAAAAAAAGAAGAAGAGGGTTTACATTAAGAGTTTTAAAATTTTACTTTTCTATGTCTGCTCTACTTTTGATTAAACACAAGTGCTGGAGCTCCTCACGCCTGTCTGCTCAAGCCTCTAATTAAAGGCAAGGAGCAGGATGCTGGCGGAGGCTGAGATGGGGGAGAGAAAGAGAAAGAAATCGAGAGAAAGGGAGAGAGAGAGAGATCTTGTTTTTTTGCCCTTTCTCATTTCAATTATTTTTAGCGGTGAAGGCTCAAGGGCAAGAGAGTGGGTGAGATGAAGCAGATGAAATAAAAACGAGAGAAAGAAGAGAGGGGGTGAGAGAGGAGATGAAAAGAAACAAGATGAAGATGAGAAAGCAAAGAGAACTTCAAAAAGTACCACTGCATACAGGAAAGGATCACTTTTCCAAAGCCGCATTACAGGTCCTTACATAATTGCAGGACTACTTCTCCCTCTTTCTTCTTAAGAAGACACTGAGTATAGCATTCGAGCCATCTGTATTATGCCTGACTTTTCAGTCTAGATGGTTCTAAAGGTCCTTAGGTTCTCTCTCTGCTGCACAGCACAAAGAGACAATTTTCCTGTTGGCATGCAGCGTAGGAATGTATGCAACTGTGTGCCCTTCTTTGGCGAGCGCCGCTGCACTGCGACAGCATCCAGTGTAAACAGTGGCGTGTAAACTCTTAACTGAGTGAATAGAAGGTGTCCTGGAGTCCCGTCCCCCTGGCGTGCCGTGAGGAGATGACTCAATCGGACGCCTGTTCACGCCTGGCTCCAGGGCCCTTTTGCGTCACCAGGCAGCAGCTGGGGCCACCGTACAGGAAATTCCACATTGCACGTCCCCACGGCGAGTGACAGGCGCTCTCAGCACCATTGGCACTCCTCAGGACAGGAGCCATCTCTCAAAGTGACAGAGCAGGGGTGGACCACACACACACACACACACTCACACTCACATACACATGTACAAATCTTCATATAAAACACTTATTTGGACCATTTGAGATTTTGACGTTTGGTTATGGTCTGATGAGACGCAAAAAGTTTTCAAAATAAAGCTTAGGGTAAGCAATGTTTCTTTGTTTTTTTTTTCCAGAAAAAAAAACAAAACAAAACAAATTAATACTATCTGAAATGCCACTTCTGCCTAGGTGGTGGACAAAACTGTATTCTGCAGCATCCAAAGAGTCACGACTTCCTCCCCCCGGTCCTTAGAATCTGGCAGGGGCCTGAAGTGTTGACTTGACGCTCTTGACTGCTCGTCCGTCCTCTTTTGTCTCCTTCTGCCTTCGCGTGTGAAGGGGAGGCACTGTCAGAATCATAAACCTAAAACAAGAGGGAGGCCATTCAGGTGCGTCCCGCCACCTTCAAAACACCTGCCTCTGACTCAGCCCCGAGTAATCACCGTCGCCAGGCCAAGCCCACGCTGCACAGCAGGCTCTGTAGGAGAGACTGCACCCAGGCAGCAGCGAGACAAGGGCTGACACAAAGAAAGGATGATAGCAGGAAGGCAAAAGAGAAAGAGAGCATGAACAGGAGAGAGAGAGAGAGAGAGAGAGGCTGAGGCAGAAGGGAGACAGAGACCGAAGGAGTGCGAGTGGGTCATCAAAGGTGCAACGCCTTCTTTGGTGTCCTGAGATTTATCGTAATCTACGGGATTCATCCAAATCGTTTATTCACAACTGTCAAGTCAGGCAAGCCTGCTAATATAATCAAGACTTTCACAGTGTAATCAAGTGAAGGTGCTTCTATCTTTGTTATTAGTTAGCTGTCGACAGTTCAGCTGCTGTCTGTCTCTGTCTAACACAGACATATGGACTATGTGCAACAGTTATACAATTATGTGCATGTGCATAATAGAACCATAAAGTAAAACAAATTTGTCCCAAGTCAATTTATAGAGCGAAGAGAGAAACCACTGAGGTGAGAAAATAGTTTCTTGTGAGAACTCAGAACTCATTGAGATCCCAGATCACCTCACAACAACCTCAGATTGTGAGTCAAATGTCTAGTCAATTGACCAAAAAGCCCAGGTTGGCAGGTGACAGACCAGTAGGTTCTTGGGGTGTCAGACAGAAGGTGTATCAGAGTTCCACACAGCTAGGCTCACTAGAGTCTACACAAACTACACATGCTGCACATGCTACACTCACGACAGAGTGCGAGCAATAACTCACTAACAGATTAGTGGCTATGTAGTACATAATTAATAATGGTTATAATTATTCACCCTTATATTGTGGTCTCTTTGGGAATTTTGAGTTATACTATGGGAGAGTTTATTATTGTTATAGCGATCCTGACCACGAACGGTTCTCTTTCGTTTCGAAGTCGAAACGTACGAGTGGATGATGCCTATCATCTCCTACTTTTCTGAAGTCAATTTTAACCAACCCTTTGAAAAAAGGGCAGTAAGCGCTCTGACGCGCGCAGGCAACTACTTAGACAGCCCTGCATGACGTCAGAAAGTCTATATATTGACTGCGTTTACGCTTCAGGTCCTCTTTGCCTCTTTCACCTCGCCTACTGCGTGTGTTCTGAGTCGTTTTTTCCGTTTGCTTCCGCAAATATTCTAAAAACCAACGGCTTTTTTGAAAGCCCACCACAAAAGCTTTTTTCAAAGCTCTCCGAGGGATTTCCGTCTTGCTCCAAGTGCTCACACCGGTCCCTAACTTCTGGTACCTCGAGACGCAAGATGGCTACTCGTCGTTGTACCGACTGTGATCGTCCCATGGCGCTCTCCGACCGCCATGCTCTATGTTTCATCTGCATGGGGAGTGAGCATGCTATGCTCGCGTTTTTGCGGCCAGATCTCTGCTCGGCTTGCGAACGCCTCTCCCCTGCGGCTATTGCCAACAGAGCGGCATTTTTCGTGGGTTCCACTGGTGGTCCAGGGGCGGCTTCTACCCCCGTTGGCGTCAGGGCTCTCCCCGCCTGCCAGTCTATCAATTTTCCCCCGGCATCCTCGCACCCGGATGGGCTAATCGACCGGTCTTCAGTGGCTACTCGGCCGTCGGTTAGCTTCTCAGCGGCTAATCAGCTACCAGCTAACCGCGGCCCATTTGGCTAGCCCTGCTAACTCCATCGGCGCTGCCTTTGCCCGCGCGGCTACTTTGCCGCCCCAGGTCGACGATGACGACCCAGTCATTGAGGCTGTGGATGAGGAGGAGCTCGCTTCCTTCCTCTCCGCTAAAGGATGCGCCACCGTGGAAGATCTGCCACCAGTCTTGAAGACCCACGCCGCCCAGTTAGCTTCTGAGCTAGCTTCGTTGGCTACACAGGCGGCTAGCAGGCTTGGCCTGCCTCCGCCTCAGCGCTGTCCGGGAGGGTGTTTCGCCCCCTTCTCCGGCGCGCTCCCCTCTCCTGATGCCCTCCCGCTCCCTGCTCACCCCACTGTCGTGGCTGATGCGCAGGCCTCCTGGGAGGCTCCCTTCGCCGCCATTGCCCCTATCCAGGGCCACGCGGCGTTCTACGCGATGGACGGAGCGGGCGCCTGTGGTCTCATGCAGCTCCCTCGCGTTGAAGATGCGGCCGCTGGCTGTCTAGCACCATCTTCTGCCACCACCTGGACATTGCCTCCCGAGCTTCCTTCTAAGCCGTGCCAGTGCACGGAGAGGCTTGTTTCGAAGGCCTTCATTTGTACAGGCCAGGCGATAAGGGCGATGAATACCGCCTTTCTCCTCTCCTCTCTGTCTGAGGAACTGGTGGCAGATCTCTCGGCGCAGCCGTCGGATCTTACCCTCCATCAGCTGCGCAGAGCTACCGCTCTCACCTCGCTGGCCATCAGGGCGGCCATTAAAGCCGACGGGCGCTCCCTTGGCTCTTTGGTTGTCATAGACAGGCACCTCTGGCTGAATCTTTCTTCAATGCCAGAGAAGGAGAAGAGGCATCTAATGAACGCTCCCATCTCCGCTGATGCTCTGTTTGGCCAGGCGCTGGAACTCCAGCGCGATCGCTTAGAGAAGACGAAGTCGGCGGCTCAGGCCCTGCAACCCGTGCTTCCTAAGCGTGCCCCGCCTCAACCAGCCACTTCGGCTACGCCTCAGACGCGTGGTCGCGCGCCTCCTGATACGATCGCGTGTGTGTGGCAGGGCATGTCATGCGACCCCTATCCATTGACTGCTATGCCTCTGTGTGCTCCAAAAGGCACGGGTCCCCGCTCAGCAGTCCCCAGCTCGGAGCGTTCCCCCCCGCTTCGGCGGTCCTCTCTGATCTCACCCCCTCAGGGGGCGCTGAGTTTGCCTTGTTCACAAGCACTCCGCACACACACTATCGCCCCTCTGGGGCAATGTTTCACGATGAGCCCCGGCCCAGGCCGGAGGACGCTCTCTGGTCTGTCGCGCACTGGGGCACCGATTCGGTCTCCGCCGCGCGTTCAGCTTACGCACGCCGTGCGCTATGCGCCTTGCGTGACGTCACGGCTCGACGGCGCCCAGGTGGCGCCGAGGCCTCTACTAATGTCACGGTCTCCGTGTCCTCTGTCTCTCTCGCCTCCGAGCAGTGGGCATGCGACGCATCGGAGTCGTTCACGGTCGAGAAGCCCTCCCCGTCCTCTCTCGCCGCTTCTGTCGGACGATTTATCGCCCAGGTACGAGCGGAACTGCCTGCTCAGTCTGACACTTCTGCCATTGGGCAGACGGGAAACTTCTCCCCCCTCTTCAGGGTCGTTGCTGACGCGCGCTCCAGGTCGGCCGCCCCGCGGGGCGTCGCAAGTGAAGTGCGCAGCTCACCGACCTCGGATATCGCTGACGTGCACGCCAGGTCGGCCGCCCCACGGGCCGTCGCGAGTGATGTGCGCGGCTCGCCAACCACGCGTGAGCGCCCAGGGGTCTCACACACGGTTGACTTGCCCTCAGCCCCCACGTTACGTCGGGTCTCTACCCTGTCAGTCGGACGCTCTTCAGCTCCGTGGACAGCTTCAGTCATTGACCTCGGCCCCCCTAGTGCCACTCGGGGGCACCATAGCACTTCGTTTGTCCTTGCTGCCTCCTTATTCCGCCGCTCTGCTCAGGCAGAATTGGGCGATGTGCACAACGTCTCGTTGGGTTCTTTCAACAGTGTTGAAAGGCTATCAACTACAGTTCAGGTGGCCACCCCTGCCCTTCAGAGGTGTCATGGAGTCAGTGGTGCCCCCCTCCAGGGCCCCTGCTCTCAGACAAGAGCTTCGCGATCTCTTGAGAAAGGGCGCTATTCAGCGCGTAGATCCGACACTCGCGCGCGCAGGTCGTTACAGTACGTACTTCCTTGTGCCCAAGAAGTCGGGCGCTTTTCGCCCTATTCTAGACCTCAGAGCGCTCAATGCTTCGCTCAAACCTCTCACCTTTCGCATGCTCACGGGGCGTATGGTGGCGGAGTCAGTCCGCCAGGGGGATTACATGGTCACCATAGACCTTCAGGACGCCTATTTCCACATAGGTATAATCCCGAGGCACAGGCGTTTTCTACGCTTTGCCTTCGAGGGCAGAGCTTACGAGTACTCAGCCCTCCCTTTCGGTCTGTCTCTGGCACCTCGGTGCTTCACCAAGTGCGTGGAGGCGGCGATCGCTCCTCTACGCACTCAGGGTATCAGACTCCTCAATTACTTGGACGACTGGATGCTGCTGGCAGGTTCCAGACAGCTCCTAACGTCACAGGCTCACACTGTTTTGCGTCACCTGCACGATCTGGGCTTCTTAGTAAACCTAAGCAAGTGCATGCTCTCTCCCTCTCAGGAGGTTGAGTTCTTGGGCGTGAGGCTGAACTCACGCTCAATGAGAGCGACGCTCACTCCGAAGAGACTACAGGACGTCAGGGCGTGTCTACGCCACTTCAGACTAGGTGCCTGTGTTTCGGCCAGGCTGTGTCTCAGACTGACGGGCCTCCTGTGCGCCGCGGGTGGCGCTGTCCCACTCGGCCTTTTACACTTACGCCCGCTGCAGCTCGCCTTAGCGGAGCTAGGTGTGTCCTCCAGGTCGAACCCCGCCCGTCGGATCTTAGTATCCAAACGCATGTGGCTAGCCCTCGCGCATTGGCGCAGGCCGTCGTCCTTCACCAAAGGCGGCGCCCTGGGCGCTGTAGCCAGACGCATGACGGTGACCACGATGCGTCCAAGAGCGGCTGGGGCGCCGTTTGCTGCGGTCGCCCCGCCAGGGGGACGTGGGGCACAGCCTCCAGGAGGCTACACATCAATGTGTTAGAGCTCCTAGGTGTCTTTTGCGCTCTGAAGGAGTTTCTCCCTCTTCTCGGAGGAGAACACGTTCTGGTGCGTACAGACAACACCACTGTAGTGGCTTATATCAATCGCCAGGGCGGCACGTGCTCTCCGGACCTGTTTCGCCTGGCGTACAAGCTGCTCACCTGGGCCTCCCGCCACTTCCTGTCGATCAGGGCGGCGCACTTGCCAGGTGTTCGCAACACAGGCACGGACCTCCTCTCCAGGGGTGTTCCGCGTGCAACCGACTGGCGCCTCTGCCCAGCCGTGGTGCACAGCCTCTGGTCCCGCTTTGGGCGGGCACGAGTTGATCTTTTCGCCTCGAGAGAGAACGCTCACTGTCCAGCGTGGTTTTCGCTGGAGCGAGATGCGCCGCTAGGGTCAGACGCGCTGGCACATCCGTGGCCGCGAGGTCTGCTCTACGCTTTTCCCCCCCTTCCTCTGATGCGTCAGGTGTTGGCCAGGATCAGAGCGGGGGCTCACAGGGTGATTCTGATCGCCCCCAATTGGCCATCTCAGAGCTGGTTCTCAGATCTGGTCTCACTGCTGGACGGCCAGCCTTGGACCCTCCCTCTCAGGAGGGATCTCCTATCTCAGGCTCACGGGTTGCTGTGGCACCCCAAGCCGGAAGCGTGGAGACTGACGGCTTGGCCCCTGAACGGGCACGTCTCCTAGAGAGCGGCCTGTCAGGCGCAGTTATAGAGACGGTTCAGGCTGCTAGAGCTACGTCCACTAGGTCGTTGTATACACTGAAGTGGTGTGTGTTCAGCACGTGGTGCAGAGACAGAGGCTGTGATCTAGTCTGCCCTATTGGCGAGGTGCTTGCTTTTCTGCAACACCTGTTTGATCAGGGTCGTACACCCTCTACTCTGAAGGTGTACCTCGCAGCTATTTCAGCATGCCATGTTGGCTATGTTGGCGTTTCCCCAGGCGCTCACCCCCTTGCGTCTCGCTTCATGAAGGGCGTCAGGCGGCTTTGCCCTTTTCCACACGTTCGGTCCCTACTTGGGACCTGGCTACTGTCCTACGCGGACTGGCTCTTACGCCCTTTGACCCTCTGTCGAGTGCCAGTCTAAAGATGCTTTCCCTTAAGACTGCGCTTCTGCTCGCTCTGGTCTCGGAGAAGCGTGTTAGCGATCTGACTGCCCTGTCAGTCAGTCCTGACTGTCTTGAATTCACGCAAGATGACGTGCGGGTAACGCTGCGACCAAATCCCTTTTCTCGCCCGAAAGTGCTGTCTACTGACCCTCATTCGAGGGTCATTGAGCTCTCAGCCCTTCCTGAGACGGGCGGTTCTGTGCCCGTCACTCTGTGCCCGGTCAGAGCGCTTCGTGCCTATTTGACGCGTACGCAGCGCATCAGGAAGACGAACCAGTTGTTCGTCTGCCATGGCAAGCGTGCCAAGGGTCAGGCCTTGTCTACCCAACGCATGTCGCATTGGCTTACCGAAGCCATACGTCTGGCATATGAGGCGGCGGGTGCTCCTCCGCCTGCTCATGTCAGGGCGCACTTCACCCGTGGAGTGGCGGCTTCTTGGGCCTTCTGGAAAGGCGTCCCTATGCAGGATATCTGTCTGAGCGCTTTGTGGGCCTCAGGCAACACCTTCGCGCGTTTTTTACGCGTTGGACGTCACCAGGCCGGGTGTAGCAGAGAGTGTTCTCTCTGGGCCCGGCGGCGGTCCCATGGGTCTTCCCACCTCGGGCTCCTCGGTGTAGGGCTCTTGAGGCTTGGTTGTAGTGATCCACTCGTACGTTTCGGCTTCGAAACGAAAGAGAACGTTACGGATACTAACGTATCCTCGGTTCTCTGAGTGAGAAGCCGAAACGTACGCTTCGGGCCTCAAGTCGCCGACGCTGGCGAGCTTGGCAAAGAGGACCTGAAGCATAAGCGCAGTCAATATATAGACTTTCTGACGTCACGCAGGGCTGTCTAAGTAGTTGCCTGCGCGCGTCAGAGCGCTTACTGCCCTTTTTTCAAAGGGTTGGTTAAAATTGACTTCAGAAAAGTAGGAGATGATAGGCATCATCCACTCGTACGTTTCGGTTTCTCACTCAGAGAACCGAGGATACGTTAGTATCCGTAACGTTTTGTTTTTTATATTCTTTAATTATTCTATTTGAAATGTAAGGCTAGTTACAGTAAGTTATGTAGTGTTCTGTTATTGAGATGATCTCCCAAAGTGAACATTTTTCTTTCAAATATAAACATGGTGTAGTAAAATAACAATCAATGGAATTGTACTGGATGATCAAATGCACGTGCTTATGTTTCTGTGCCCTTATGCCCTTTTATTTCAAACACTATATATGATTTAACTGTGTAGCTGTAAAATCACTTCCTTATGTGTTTTTGGTAATTCTCTGGCCCAAGTTCCCTTCATAGTGGTGGCGGTGGTGAATGAGGACACGGAAGATGATTTCATGCCCAGCGGGTGAGTCATGAGTGTGGGTTGCAAACACAGTCTGCGTAGCTCTGCAGACTTCTTGGCGGAGGTGTGTGTGTGTGTATGTGTGTTTATGTGTATGGTCCTGCATTTGATTACCATCCTGATCTGAGCCAGAGCGCTTAGCCAGAGGCCAGCATGATGACTAGGGCAATGAGCAGCATGGAAAACTTGCAAGAAAGGAAATCCCTGTCCTGACTTCCCTGTCCTGACTTCCCCTGTCCCATTAACTCCGGTCTTGCACTCCTCTTTATTTTTTATGTATGTGTGTGTGGGTGTGTTTGTCTGTGTGTGTGTGTGTGTGTGTTTGTGTGTGTGTGTCTGTCTGTGTGTGTGTAAGTAGGTTTGACTGTGCACTGTAATGTGTGTTTGGCTTGATGCATGTGTGTCTTTGGCTTGTCGCCGATTGGCTGGTGACGCTGTGTCTCACTGAGCCTGGGGGTGGCCTTTCCCAGCAGCACTTGTTATATACAGAGGGAATGATGGACATATCCCCCTTTCCCAAACCAGCACAGCACACATGTCTGCTACACACACACACAGACTCTCTCTCACACACACACACACACACCAGCAGCAGCTGACAGTAGGATTACTGGGGCTTATTATACCTGAAAGTGGTGTGCACAAACAAAGACAATGGTTGCCATGGATACGTAATGATATGAATGGAATGGTGAATGATGAATGGGCACAATTTACTAGTTCATTATAGGGCCTACCCAATAAACACACTTTTAAGACAAAAAAAAAACACTTGTTTTAGAATCAGCCTAGAGACATAGAAATGTTACAGTAATTGCCTCTGACAGTTGAATATGACTAGGGCATGACTATGTCCTATGCCCTTTCAGTCAGGAAATGATGCATGGGGTGATGCGACTGAGTGAAGAGGGATAAATATTGTCAAAAAAAAGCAAATCAAACACTGTGAGGGCGCCAGTGTAAAGTCTCTGTTTTAGTGCCACAAGTGGTCTGAGTGTGGCGAGTGGGATGTGTTTGCACAGGGAGATTGTTCCTGTGTGTGTGTGCTTATTTGTGAGAGAGTTCTGTATTCATGCATGTCTAGTCACCAACTCTGGCAAATAATAAGTCTATATGCCTATGCATGATTCATGTGTATGTCTACTTCTATGTACTGTACATGTCTAAGTCTATTCATATGTACAATACGTGTATATGTGCCTAAGTATTGTAAGTATTGTGAATTGTGTGTTCTTATGGCAGAACTGGTGTTTGACTCAAGTGGAATTTGACTGCTGAGTCAGAGTGGCTGCCATTGTGATTGTGTTCACTCAGTGCACTCTTTCAACCATCCACCCTTACACACACACACACACACACAGAGAGAGAAAGAGAGAGAGAGAGAGAGAGAGAAAGAGATAGTGGCAAGGGTCTGGGGTGAAAATGAGTTGTCTCACGCCTCATTTTGGATTTCCATTCAGAGTTTTGTCATTTTGAGGAATCTAAGGTCCAGAACACTCCCATTGACTCCCTAAGCATTCTTGCGTCTCTCCTTTCCTCACCCGTGAGCACAGAGCACATTTTTCATGGACGCTGACTGTTACTGTGAGCTTTGCTGGTTGACACAATGGCACACAGTATCAAGCTTACTGCCTTTTACTGCCTTTACTTGAGTACAGTTGGGTGTAGAAGTGCAATTGTGGGCATTCACATGTTTTTTTTTTTTTCATGTGTGCATTCATGAATGTAATTGTTCACATAGCGGTCTCAGTTTGAATTAGATGTGTATGTGCATGACTATGTGTCTGATTAACTACACCCAGTCATCAAAAACATCACATACAGATGAGCTTTTTGCAGGTTCCATTACTGTATTTGTGCTATCACAACAAACACCTGAAAACACACACACACACTCATTCATGTGTACACATACATACATAGAAGGTACAGTATAACCGTTAGGGAGAGTATGTGTAATATATGACCAACCTGGTCAAGAAGGTTGTCAATAAGTTGTTGATACACCCTTCTAAAGCCCCCTTGGTGTCCCTTATAACCCTCCCTGCTTCTTCACCGTATTGCACACATGTGTGCTTCTAATAAGGTCTTGCTAAAGCCCGTTTACATTACCCTACAGAGTGCAATAGCAGCGGAGCTTCCTGGGAACTAGATCCACGTCCTTGGCCCGGTGAGAGCCACACATACTTTGGATTCAGCCACCCCTTCCTCATGCCTGGGCATTCCCCAGCCACCTCACACCAACGGCCTGCCCACCACCGCTCCCACTGAGAGCAATCCCACACAGCTACACTATCAGCCACTCAGTGTAAGTCTGGATGATGGAAGGAATAACAGGTTATGTTTCACTGGGTGTCTGTAGCTGTCGCACAAAGCTCAGCAATTCAGAGCAGAGCAGGCAAGCTCAGGCTTGGGCATTGCAGTTACAATCGTTCACAGTACATGCCTCGTGTAACGTGTAATGTAAATTTATAGCATGAATCTGATGAATCTTTTGAATCTGATGAATCTTCTGTTTTTTTATGTTGATTTGGAACCAACATGAGAAGCATCACAGCTTTTGTCATAGCCATTGGTGAGGGTCGGAGTCATGCAGTTACTCCCTGACACCTCTGTAGGGTTCCCTGCAGATCCTGCAGGTTTTTACTCCCCACTGCTTATTCATATGATAATCACCACACATGTGATACTCAATACATATGATCCTGAACAGTTTAATAAAGTGGGGACTAAGACTCCTAAGAACAGAAAAGTATTTTGTTTACTGAGTGATAAATCTCTGTGCACTTAATGTACATACAGTATAAAATATTAGGTAGGGCTCGATGCATGCTGACATGGTTCACCTGTAACGTCACGTCTGCTATCATTTCACCTCTATACACACAGGTGGATCATGTTGCCAGCACCTGTTGCTTAGTCCCAGGCCTGAGCGTCTCTAAAATGTAATGCAATGTGTCAGGGGGTAATGTACAATATTTTATGGCATCACAGGTGTGTTTGGGCTTTGCAAACAGCAGGTAGGATCCACATATTTGCCAGTGCTATGGTGTACTGTCTCTATCTTGCATGTATGCAGACAATTATAACTACAGGCACCATTATAGTTGTACACACAACAACACATAGAACTGCATGTATACACACATGCATGCACAAGGAAATACTAAGCCATATATAGCACATGCACACACACACACACACACACAAACATAAGAACCCTGCAGTGGAACGCCTGTGGAATGTGACCTCTTGACCCCCTGTTGCACTGAGCTAGGTTGCTGGTCGTGTGAAACCAGGAAGTAGCCAGAATAGACCTGGTGCTCAGTAACGGGAGACGTGTTCTGTTTGTAAACCCTGGCCTTCTGACACACTCAGACAGATAACACCAGGCCAGGGCATGCACGTCCAACACACACAACCGGGGCCCGGAGAAGGAGTTGGATGATTTTGCTGGGGGTGGGGATGGAGGGTGGGCTCGGGTAAGGAATGGGGGTTCTTGAGCAGGAAAGACAGCGACATATTGTGAGAATTAGAAATGAAATAAATAAATGATAGAACTTATGAATAAACTGTCTCTGTGCGTGTGCGCGAATGTGTGTGTGTCTAAGAGAGAGAGATAGAGAGAAAGAGAGAGAGAGAGATTGCACATGGACAGTTCTAAGTTCTATGAGAGCATTTAGTCGTATATTGCATCACAGTACTCTAGTACTGTATGGGTCATAAATTCTAGAAGAGTACATGTTGTACATCTGTTGTTGAACCTTGCAGTTACACATTTATTTTCCTGTTTCATAAATCCTGACTTTCCAGTTTAGCAAAAAATTATGACTTGTGTCTTAACTATGATGACCATAGTTTCTATAGTTTATTTACAGTGCATGCATATGTACAGCATGTGTCTGTAGGTGTAGTAGGGGTGGGTGGGCGCACAAGTGTCAGTAATTGTTAGTATATGTTTTTGTCTGGCCTTATCCATATCAAAAGCATCTTGGTGTTATATTACAAATTGACAGATCTTCAGATAAGCTTGTCACCTAAACACTCCACACCCACACATTCTCTCCTTTGCTCCTTGCTCTCTTTTCCTCCCTCTCTCTTACTCACACTCACAAACACATATGCACACTCACACACACACTAACACACACACACACACACCATGCTAACAAAGACAACCTTGCAATCTTAAATAATTATGTATGTTTGTGTGTGTATATTATTGGAGTTTTTATCTTTTATCCCCTAAAGCGCGTATGTGTGTGTCTAAGAGAGAGAGATAGAGAGAAAGAGAGAGAGAGAGAGATTGCACATGGACAGTTCTATGAGAGCATTTAGTCGTATATTGCTAGCCTGGGCCCGCCTATACTTCCTGTGACGCTACATTCAGTTTCGCGAGCAAGTCAGTATGGCCATCGTGCCGATTTAGAGGAATTATTTTTCCCAAATCTGTGGGCACCAATGAGAAACGATCTTACGTATACGTCATCGGAATGAGTGGTCTGATTGGTTGTAGATTCGTCAAGTAGTAGTATACAGAGGCATCTGATGGACGCAGGTTAAGCCTGCCTCCCAGAAGACGTTTAGTTATGTAGGATGGACAGACTAAGCTCCTATGAGCTTTGTCGCGCAAGCCAGGCTAGTATATTGCATCACAGAGCCATACTCTAGTACTGTATGGGTCATAAATTCTAGAGGAGTACATGTCGTACATATGTTGTTGAACCTTGCAGTTACACATTTTTTTCCTGTTTCATAAATCCTGACTTTCCAGTTTAGCAAAAAATTCTGACTTCATTTTTGGTCCATAATGACATTTGTGTGAGCGCTGAGCATGCATGTATGTACTATATGTGAAATATGTCAGAAATGATGACCATAGTTTCTATAGTTTATTTACAGTGCATGCATATGTACAACATGTGTCTCTGGGTGTAGTAGGGGTGGGTGGGCGCACAAGTGTAAGTAATTGTTAGTATATGTTTTTGTCTGGCCTTATCCATATCAAAAGCATCTTGGTGTTATATTACAAATTGACAGATCTTCAGATAAGCTTGTCACCTAAACACTCCACACCCACACACTCTCTCCTTTGCTCCTTGCTCTCTTTTCCTCTCTCTCTCTTACTCACACACACAATCACATACGCACACTCACACACACAAACACATGTGCATAAGGGCATTCACCAACAACCTAACAACCTCTTTCTCTGTCTTTCACACACACACACACACACATAAGCACACACATATACAAACACACACACACACACACCATGCTTACAAAGACAACCAATCTTAAATAATTATGTATGTTTGTGTGTGTGTATTGTAGTTTTTCTTTCTATCTTTTATCCCCTAAAGCAAGCCAGGTCCTCCCCCGACTTTGACAGGAGAAGGGACAGTCTGACACATCTCACTGGGCTGGTTCTGCCAGTCGCTGGGGACAAACCTGCAGGATCGCTGGTGGCCTCCCTGACTGTAGCAATGAGCTAGTCTGCGCAAGACTGCTACTCACAAAGCAGCTTTCGCCATGCCTCCAGCATACAGTAGGACACTGTGATGCATTTGTGGAAAAACAACTTGAATACAGATAATAAAACAACGGTAAAATGAAATGAATGAGAGTCTATTGATTCACTGAATAATTCTCCTTTAAACCCCCTATGTGT